>JAODUO010002741.1:0-5000 GCA_025642075.2 Ridgeia piscesae
GTTGAGTCTAGCTGAACAAACATCATACACCGCATTTAGCGAGGACCAAACCATCTTTAACAAAAACTATTCTATTACAATTGCATGTCAAAAATGTTGAATTTGAAGTGTTCACAATGTCGTACATAAATAATACGATTACTTCATATCAACAATTTGATGATTTCACATACAGCAGTTGCATATCAGTGCTTCGCATGTTTTAGGTTTCACCTTTAAAGGTAATGCATGCCAAGACGACCTTCAACAAACTTACCTGTTTCGCAGTTGTCACCAGTATATCCGCGTTCACAGGAGCACGTGTGTGAATTCACTCCATCCACACATGTGCCATGGAAGGAACACGTGACTCTGACACAATCGTCGACATCTACAAAGTAATTGGCAAGTGAAAAGGAATGATATATTATAATTGCATATTTCGTTGACATCATCGCAACATCTTTCTCTACATGCAAATGTCAAATGACTATGAACAGTCAGCCGCATGGTTAACGTTCCTCACATTAGGACATATTGCAGACCATCATTTTCAATAAAGGTGGTTAAATATAATACACCGCAATTAGCATCATGACATAGAAATGAATATTTAAAAACAAGGCGCTCATTGTGCACATCGTTTGCTATGTTCCTAATTGTTTGTATATTCCATATAGATTACGTAATACAAAACTCTTGATGAATTGGTAAAATAATCAATTCGTATCAACGACACTGGCCATGTTCTTACGGATGTGCATATGAACTTGTTAGAATTCTTTAAAAAACGTAATAAAAAGCATACTTGTTTCACACATGTATCCAGTGAAGCCGGCGTTACAGTTGCACGAATGCGAGTTAACGCCATCCACACATGTGCCATGACCAGAACACGTGACACCGACACAGTCATCGATATCTGCCAAATATACGCAATGTGTACTATAGATAATAAATTTGATAGCAGTACTGTCTGCATTATCACAAAAGCCTTTCCTATAACTTGTAGACAACGAATGCATGTGTGCACATTCAACGAATTGCACAAATCTTCTTACATTGGATAGCACCATATTGAAACTACCCGATCACATTTTATGCAACAAATTTAGCGGAAATTAAAAGTGGATTGACATAAAGCATTTTTTTAAACAAACAAATAGTAGTGGTGTTCATTGTGAACTTTTCAGAGTGTCTGTTTTAAAATACCAAGCTTGCGAACTTAAAACAATTCAACTTTTTACCTAATAATTATATTATAGTGGCTGCTTAACCACACTATTTTGTACTGATTTCGTATTCGTTTGTTTCATACCTTCCAAGAGCACTGCAAGTGTCCACTTTCAAAGACATACCTGTTTCGCAGTTGCTACCAGTGTAACCAGCTGCACAGGAGCACGTGTGTGAATTCACTCCATCCTCACATATGCCATGGAAGGAACAGGTGACTCCGACACAATCATCGATATCTAAAATATATACGACAGGTGCCACAAACGCGACGAAATTTTCATTCACAGCTTAATATTTGTATCACTCTCTGCAAGAACGGGTCACACGTCTACGCTCGTTGAGAGTCATGATTGATGTTTCTTACTTTTGGCAGCGTTGCATATATTACTAAACCACATTGATAGAGATTGATCAAACTATTTGTAATGAAGGCTTTACAAATTTGTTTACTCAATGCTTATCATATACGTATTGCAGCTAGAATTATTTCAAATCGATATTAACATAGTTACAACATGCACGTAAGTTGGTCATATAAAACATAATAATTATCGTCTATATTAATCATATTCATATTTAGTTGATACAGGGTTTATTTGAAGCAAATCCAAACAATTACCAGTTTCGCATCTGTCACCGGTGAAACCAACGTCGCAGGAGCATGTGTATGAGTTCACTCCGTCGACACATTCGCCATGTCCAGAACACGTGACCCAAGCACAATCATTAATATCTGCAAAATAGACCATGTAACATAATAAACAAAATTATTGCATTAGTGGTTGTTCATTTGATAAAGATGGTTGGTACTAGTCTGCTTACATATGTCTTGTTTACATGAACACTGATCGTGGTTGTCAAAATATGTCATCTTTGTTAATAGTTACCAAAGTCATGAAATTCAACGACTTGGAACATGTATAACTAACAAACGTATCAATAGAATTGCGCGGTGGTAATAACTTGAAAAGTATTTACATTATCTTCAGTTTCTTCTTGCAGTTGTCACGATGTCAATAACACAAACATTGTAAAATTTGTTCATACGAAGATAACAAGTCATTACATAATGATAGAAAGCGTCCGCAAATTTCATATTCAAGTGCACATTAACTTGCTTACACACTAATAGGTGATGTTCAAAAGCATACCAGTTTCACAGTTGTTTCCAGTGTAACCAGCTTCGCAGTTGCAAGTATATGAATCAACACCATCCACACAAGTTCCACGCCCCGAACATGTGACGCCGACACAATTATCGATATCTGCCGAATATTCGAAAAGTATCGTCAAACCAGTCAAACATATTATATGATTATTTTGAACGCATTTTCACACAAGCTTTTCTTGCTGCCCATACAACACTTATACATTTGTGCACATTTAGCCAATTGTATAACGTTTCTTAAATTTCGCCATTGTGTACTATTATGTTGAGTCTAGCTGAACAAACATCATACACCGCATTTAGCGAGGACCAAACCATCTTTAACAAAAACTATTCTATTACAATTGCATGTCAAAAATGTTGAATTTGAAGTGTTCACAATGTCGTACATAAATAATACGATTACTTCATATCAACAATTTGATGATTTCACATACAGCCTTTGCATATCAGTGCTTCGCATGTTTTAGGTTTCACCTTTAAAGGTAATGCATGCCAAGACGACCTTCAACAAACTTACCTGTTTCGCAGTTGTCACCAGTATATCCGCGTTCACAGGAGCACGTGTGTGAATTCACTCCATCCACACATGTGCCATGGAAGGAACACGTGACTCTGACACAATCGTCGACATCTACAAAGTAATTGGCAAGTGAAAAGGAATGATATATTATAATTGCATATTTCGTTGACATCATCGCAACATCTTTCTCTACATGCAATGTCAAATGACTATGAACAGTCAGCCGCATGGTTAACGTTCCTCACATTAGGACATATTGCAGACCATCATTTTCAATAAAGGTGGTTAAATATAATACACCGCAATTAGCATCATGACATAGAAATGAATATTTAAAAACAAGGCGCTCATTGTGCACATCGTTTGCTATGTTCCTAATTGTTTGTATATTCCATATAGATTACGTAATACAAAACTCTTGATGAATTGGTAAAATAATCAATTCGTATCAACGACACTGGCCATGTTCTTACGGATGTGCATATGAACTTGTTAGAATTCTTTAAAAAACGTAATAAAAAGCATACTTGTTTCACACATGTATCCAGTGAAGCCGGCGTTACAGTTGCACGAATGCGAGTTAACGCCATCCACACATGTGCCATGACCAGAACACGTGACACCGACACAGTCATCGATATCTGCCAAATATACGCAATGTGTACTATAATAATAAATTTATGCAACTTTGCAATAAAAAGTTTCCATAACTTTAACAACAATGATTGTCAATTCAACGTTAAAATTTTCCCAGCTTGCGAACTTAAAACAATTCAACTTTTTACCTAATAATTATATTATAGTGGCTGCTTAACCACACTATTTTGTACTGATTTCGTATTCGTTTGTTTCATACCTTCCAAGAGCACTGCAAGTGTCCACTTTCAAAGACATACCTGTTTCGCAGTTGCTTCCAGTGTAACCAGCTTCACAGGAGCACGTGTGTGAATTCACTCCATCCACACATGTGCCATGGAAGGAACACGTGACTCTGACACAATCG
The DNA here is from genome assembly GCA_025642075.2 of Ridgeia piscesae. Lineage (NCBI taxonomy): Eukaryota > Metazoa > Annelida > Polychaeta > Sabellida > Siboglinidae > Ridgeia > Ridgeia piscesae. Next base: position 3,910 of record JAODUO010002741.1, read on the forward strand.
TGACATCTAAAATATATACGACAGGTGCCACAAACGCGACGAAATTTTCATTCACAGCTTAGTATTTGTATCACTCTCTGCAAGAACGGGTCACACGTCTACGCTCGTTGAGAGTCATGATTGATGTTTCTTACTTTTGGCAGCGTTGCATATATTACTAAACCACATTGATAGAGATTGATCAAACTATTTGTAATGAAGGCTTTACAAATTTGTTTACTCAATGCTTATCATATACGTATTGCAGCTAGAATTATTTCAAATCGATATTAACATAGTTACAACATGCACGTAAGTTGGTCATATAAAACATAATAATTATCGTCTATATTAATCATATTCATATTTAGTTGATACAGGGTTTATTTGAAGCAAATCCAAACAATTACCAGTTTCGCATCTGTCACCGGTGAAACCAACGTCGCACGAGCATGTGTATGAGTTCACTCCGTCGACACATTCGCCATGTCCAGAACACGTGACCCAAGCACAATCATTAACATCTGCAAAATAGACCCATGTATCATAATAAACAAAATTATTGCATTAGTGGTTGTTCATTTGATAAAGATGGTTGGTACTAGTCTGCTTACATATGTCTTGTTTACATGAACACTGATCGTGGTTGTCAAAATATGTCATCTTTGTTAATAGTTACCAAAGTCATGAAATTCAACGACTTGGAACATGTATAACTAACAAACGTATCAATAGAATTGCGCGGTGGTAATAACTTAAAAGTATTTACATTATCTTCAGTTTCTTCTTGCAGTTGTCACGATGTCAATAACACAAACTTGTAAAATTTTTCATACGAAGATAACAAGTCATTACATAATGATAGAAAGCGTCCGCAAATTTCTATTTAAGTGCACATTAACTTGCTTTCCAATAATGGGATTTCAAAAGCATACCATTTACATTGTTTCCAGTTAACCATTCGCAGTTCAAGTATATGAACAACACCCTCCCCCAATTTCCAGCCCCCAACATTACCCACACAAATTTTCATTCTGCCAAATTGAAAAGTTTCAAACCGTCAAAATAATAGTTATTTTAAAGATTTTCACAAAGCTTTTCTTTCTCCCATA
>JAODUO010002741.1:10000-13761 GCA_025642075.2 Ridgeia piscesae
ACGTGTTCCTTCCATGGCACATGTGTGGATGGAGTGAATTCACACACGTGCTCCTGTGAAGCTGGTTACACTGGAAGCAACTGCGAAACAGGTATGTCTTTGAAAGTGGACACATGCAGTGCTCTTGGAAGGTATGAAACAAACGAATAAGAAATCAGTACAAAATAGTGTGGTTAAGCAGCCACTATAATATAATTATTAGGTAAAAAGTTGAATGGTTTTAAGTTCGCAAGCCTGGTATTTTAAAACAGACACTCTGAAAAGTTCACAATGAACACCACTGCTATTTGTTTGTTTAAAAAAATGCTTTATGTCAATCCACTTTTAATTTCCGCTAAATTTGTTGCATAAAATGTGATCGGGTAGTTTCAATATGGTGCTATCCAATGTAAGAAGATTTGTGCAATTCGTTGAATGTGCACACATGCATTCGTTGTCTACAAGTTATAGGAAAGGCTTTTGTGATAATGCAGACAGTACTGCTATCAAATTTATTATCTATAGTACACATTGCGTATATTTGGCAGATATCGATGACTGTGTCGGTGTCACGTGTTCTGGTCATGGCACATGTGTGGATGGCGTTAACTCGCATTCGTGCAACTGTACCGCCGGCTTCACTGGATACATGTGTGAAACAAGTATGCTTTTTATTACGTTTTTTAAAGAATTCTAACAAGTTCATATGCACATCCGTAAGAACATGGCCAGTGTCGTTGATACGAATTGATTATTTTACCAATTCATCAAGAGTTTTGTATTACGTAATCTATATGGAATATACAAACAATTAGGAACATTGCAAACGATGTGCACAATGAGCGCCTTGTTTTTAAATATTCATTTCTATGTCATGATGCTAATTGCGGTGTATTATATTTAACCACCTTTATTGAAAATGATGGTCTGCAATATGTCCTATAATATGTTTGACTGGTTTGATGATACTTTTCGAATATTCGGCAGATATCGATAATTGTGTCGGCGTCACATGTTCGGGGCGTGGCACTTGTGTGGATGGTGTTGACTCATATACTTGCAACTGCGAAGCTGGTTACACTGGAAACAACTGTGAAACTGGTATGCTTTTGAACATCACCTATTAGTGTTAAGCAAGTTAATGTGCACTGAATATGAAATTTGCGGACGCTTTCTATCATTATGTAATGATTGTTATCTTCGTATGAAATAATTTTACAACGTTTGTGTTATTGACATCGTGACAACTGCAAGAAGAAACTGAAGATAATGTAAATACTTTTAAAGTTATTACCACCGCGCAATTCTATGGATACGTTTGTTAGTTATATATGTTCTAAGTCGTTGAATTTCATGACTTTGGTAACTATTAAGAAAGATGACATATTTTGACAACCACGATCAGTGTTCATGTAAAGAAGACATATGTAAGCAGACTAGTACCAACCATCTTAATCAAATGAACAACCACTAATGCAATAATTTTGTTTATTATGTTACATGGGTCTATTTTGCAGATATTAATGATTGTGCTTGGGTCACGTGTTCTGGACATGGCGAATGTGTCGACGGAGTGAACTCATACACATGCTCCTGCGACGTTGGTTTCACCGGTGACAGATGCGAAACTGGTAATTGTTTGAATTTTCTTCAAATAAACCCTGTATCAACTAAATATGAATATGATTAATATAGACGATAATTATTATGTTTTATATGACCAACTTACGTGCACGTTGTAACTATGTTAATATCGAGTTGAAATAATTCTAGCTGCAATACGTATATGATAAGCATTGAGTAAACAAATTTGTAAAGCCTTCATTACAAATAGTTTGATCAATCTCTATCAATGTGGTTTAGTAATATATGCAACGCTGCCAAAAGTAAGAAACATCAATCATGACTCTCAACGAGCGTAGACGTGTGACCCGTTCTTGCAGAGAGTGATACAAATACTAAGCTGTGAATGAAAATTTCGTCGCGTTTGTGGCACCTGTCGTATATATTTTAGATATCGATGATTGTGTCGGAGTCACCTGTTCCTTCCATGGCATATGTGAGGATGGAGTGAATTCACACACGTGCTCCTGTGCAGCTGGTTACACTGGAAGCAACTGCGAAACAGGTATGTCTTTGAAAGTGGACACTTGCAGTGCTCTTGGAAGGTATGAAACAAACGAATACGAAATCAGTACAAAATAGTGTGGTTAAGCAGCCACTATAAAATAATTATTATGTAAAATGTTGAATGGTTTTAAGTTCGCAAGGCTGGTATTTTAAAACAGAGACTCTGAAAAGTTCACAATGAACACCACTGCTATTTGTTTGTTTAAAAAAATGCTTTATGTCAATCCACTTTTAATTTCCGCTAAATTTGTTGCATAAAATGTGATCAGGTAGTTTCAATATGGTGCTATCCAATGTAAGAAGATTTGTGCAATTCGTTGAATGTGCACATATGCATTCGTTGTCTACAAGGCTTTTGTGATAATGCATACAGTACTGCTATCAAATTTATTATCTATAGTACACATTGCGTATATTTGGCAGATATCGATGACTGTGTCGGTGTGACGTGTTCTGGTCATGGAACATGTGTGGATGGCGTGAACTCGCATTCATGCAACTGTAACGCCGGCTTCACTGGATACATGTGTGAAACAAGTATGCTTTTTATTCCGGTTTTTTTAAAGAATTCTAACAAGTTCATATGCACATCCGTAAGAACATGGCCAGTGTCCCTGATACGAATTGATTATTTTACCAATTCATCAAGAGTTTTGTATTACGTAATCTATATGGAATATACAAACAATTAGGAACATTGCAAACAATTTGCACAGTGAGCGCCTTGTTTTTAAATATTCATTGCTATGTCATGACGCTAATTGCGGTGTATTATATTTAACCACCTTTATTGAAAAAGATGGTCTGCAATATGTCCTAATGTGAGGAACGTTAACCATGCGGCTGACTGTTCATAGTCATTTGACATGTGCATGTAGAGAAAGATGCTTGCGATGATGTCAAGAAATATGCAATTATAATATATCATTCCTTTTCACTTGCCAATTATTTTGTAGATGTCGACGATTGTGTCAGAGTCACGTGTTCCTTCCATGGCACATGTGTGGATGGAGTGAATTCACACACGTGCTCCTGTGAACACGGTTATACTGGTGACAACTGCGAAACAGGTAAGTTTCTTGAAGGTCGTCTTGGCATGCATTACCTTAAAAGATGAAACCTTAAACATGCGAAGCACTGATATGCAACTGCTGTATGTGAAATCATCAAATTGTTGATATGAAGTAAGCGTATTATTTATGTACGACATTGTGAACACTTCAAATTCAACATTTTTGACATGCAATTGTAATAGAATAGTTTTTGTTAAAGATGCTTTGGTCCTCGCTAAATGCGGTGTATGATGTTTGTTCAGCTAGACTCAACATGATAGTACACAATGGCGAAATTTAAGAAACGTTATACAATTGGCTAAATGTGCACAAATGTATAGAGTGTTGTATGTGCAGCAATAAAAGCTTGTGTGAAAATGCGTTCAAAATAATCGTATAATATGTTTGACTGGTTTGATGACACTTTTCGAATATTCGGCAGATATCGATAATTGTGTCGGCGTCACATGTTCGGGGCGTGGCACTTGTGTGGATGGTGTTGACTCATATACTTGCAACTGCGAAGCTGGTTACACTGGATACAACTGTGAAACTGGTATGTTTTTGAACATCGCCTATTAGTGTGTAAGCAAGTTAATG
>JAODUO010002742.1:0-24255 GCA_025642075.2 Ridgeia piscesae
GTGTGTGTGTGTGTGTGTGTGTCGTATGGGGTATGTGCATCCAGTGAGTCACAAGTGTATTTTCACAATTAAATGGATTTGTTGACATCGATCCTAATAATGTTATACTTGTTAATTGTGGGCACATACACACGGAAAACAGTTAGCGACATCTGCATAACATTACACAGTTAGTATGGCAATTACGACACACAGACACTAAAAACATAATAATACCCACTATTACAAGTTGCTCCTTCGTAATTAGAGCTGCAAGAGCACTGATAGCCTTGTCCCGTCTTAGTGCAAGTACCTCCATGGCTGCACGGATTAGGATTGCACGGATTGAAGGCTGTAACATAGGTAAACAGTATATACAGTAAAGGGTATTTTTTTTGATTCCATATATGTGTTGTGTGTGGGTTTTGTGTTCGTGTGCGTATATGTTCATGTTTGTGTTCGTGCGTGTGCGTGTGCGTGTGCGTGTGCGTGTGCGTGTGCGTGTGCGTGTGCGTGTGCGTGTGCGTGTGCGTGTGCGGGGCGTGTGTTGTTTGGGTTGGGTGTTGAGTGGGTGGGTGGGTGGGTGGTATGTGCAGTCAGGTGTTTATCAAATGTATTAAAAAGTATTCCTGTACACCGATCCTAAAATACTTGTTAATCGTAGACACATTTAGAAAGCATTTCACGACATCTAGTTAAAAGGAAACAAAAGTCAATGTTTTGATCATATGGGGTTAAGAGAGTTAATAAAAAGTAACAACTTCCTACAACAATCATATTTTAACGTCAGTGGTCTACCAGAAAAAAATATAGAACACATAGCTATGGAAAGTCTATAGACTATGCCATTTTAAAAACAAAATGACGTAGTTAAGTCTTCTTGGTCAGCGAGAACTGTGCATGCATGCGTATTATTATCCTTACTTTCTGACCTAACCACAAAAACGACCGCCAACAGCCGCCAAACTTCTCCTCACATTTCTTACATACATATACATACACTACATTAGAAAATCACTTGTATTCCTATAACGAAGAAAATTTTATAAAAGAAACGCGCAAATCTTGACGGACGGCAACTGGACAACTTCGAATACCGTAAACTCGCAATTATAAGTTAGCTTTACCCAAAATACCGCTAGATGGGGCGTTTGTGCGCGCGAATATTTATAAACCTTACTGCATTCGCACCCGCGAATTAGTTTAATTAATTATAAATAATATAATTATAATTAGCAGCATCACTATGGTCTGCAGAAAATGTAAAGGCAACGTCTTTGTGATATGGGCCTAACAGAGTTGATAAAAAGTAACAATTTAATATAAAAATATATAATTTTAATAGAGTATTTTATATAGCGCCAAATCCACAATTGTTTGTGGCGCTTCACCACATACTGTTATTAAAGTATTTGCAATATGAAGAATGCTACCCACAGGTAATTTTTAAAAAAAATACTTGTGTCTGCATAATTATCTAAAATTGCCTTTAGTCATAAAAGAGGTATGGAAATTACGCGTTGTTCGATGATGTCACATTGTTTATTTTATGAATATTTCTATAAACATCCCGCGTGTACTGCGAGCATACAAGCTTATATTACATTTGCGATGTTTTAACAATTGAAACTAAAACAATAACATATTAATATTATTATTTTTAAATGCACCGAACATATCTTTTTCTACCACTATATATTTCCCATATATTCATTTTTGTTAAAATTTCAGTTATTTATTGTCCCGATAATTAATAAAATGTCTTTGTTATTACATATCTGGTAGTGAAAATACCATTCATAAGTAGAAAAAAATGCTTCAATAATATTTTCTTATGCACAATGTGTGTGTATGTGCGAATGAAAATTATTGTTACGTCGTAATTATTTTATCATTTTAATTATATATTACCTTTACATTAATTTAGCACTATTGCTGTTATGGAATTTATATTGGTTCTTTTTAATACTGATAGGTCATTTTGGAAAATTATTTAGACACGTGTATTTTCATTATTTATTTAAAAATATTATCTGTGGGTAGTTTTCTTCTTATTGTATTTTTAATAGCAGCATACTGTGAAGCGTCACAACCAATTATGGATGTGGCACTAAATAAATATTATTATATTCTAATAACACGTTTTATTTCCTGCAAATCATAGTGATGATAAAAATTTAAATTATTTTTATTTATTTATAGGTAATTAAACTATTTCGCGCGTGCGAATGCGGTAAGAAAAATTTGTAAAACTATTCACGCGCACAAACGTGCCGTCTAACGGCATTTTGTGTAAACCTAACTTATACAGCGATTTTACGGGACCGCAGAGCGGCCGACGAAGTTGCCGTTGAGATCTGCGCGTTTGTTTCGTGGATTTTCTTCGTTAGAGGAATGGAAGTTATTTTATAGCGTAGTGTATGTATATGTATGTAAGATAGGTGAGAAGCATTTCGGTGGGTGGTGCACGTAGTTTTCATGGTTGGGTCAATCCAACCCGGTCGTCTGGCATTCGCACTGTATCTGTGACTGTCCCAACGAATCAACTGGACTACTGTTTCAGTTCTGGTTGATCAAAGGGTAACAAAAAGACAGCTTACTGATACTGCCTTTCACTGAACTGTTGCTGTCGCAATTTCGTTGTAAACCGACGTAAGGGACTTTTAGCGAACCGCTTGGATCTTTGTTATGACAGCTGAACCAGCAGACGACTTTATGATCTAATATGTTTTCCAAAGTGCAGATAGAAGCTAGGTTTTGATTGATTGCATGGACCAAAATGGACCCGTTCATGGTGTTGGTGATTTAGCTAGATTTAACCACTTTAACACCACATTCTGAGGAAATTACTAATGCGAAAAATTTGATTATAGATGTAAATGGTTACCTTGTGTAAACCCTTTAGCTGCCTTTTTTGCCGTTTATCGTTACACAGTAATATGGTAATACAACTTATACACACTCAAAACATAATAATACCCACTATTGCAGGTTTTTCCTTCGTAATTAGAGCTGCAAGAGCACTGATATCCTTGTCCCATCTTAGTGCAAGTACCCCCATGGCTGCACGGATTAGGATTGCACGGAATAAAGGCTGTAGCATAGGTAAACAGTACATAGAGTAATGTGTATTTGTTATGAATCCATATTTGTATGTATGTGTTCGTGTACGTGTTCTTGTGTCTTCGTGTTCATGTTCGTGCATGTGTGTGTGTGGTGTGTGTGTGTGTGTGTGTGTGTGTGTGTGTGTGTGTGTGTGTGTGTGTGTGTGTGTGTGTGTGTGTGTGTGTGTGTGTGTGTGTGTGTGTGTGTGTGTGTGTGTGTGTGATTTTTTTTTTTTTGGGGTGGTCACAAGTGTATTTTCACAATTAAATGGATTTGTTGACATCGATCCTAATAATGTTATACTTGTTAATTGTGGTCACATACACACGGAAAACAGTTAGCGACATCTGCATAACATTACACAGTTAGTATGGCAATTACGACACACAGACACTAAAAACATAATAATACCCACTATTACAAGTTGCTCCTTCGTAATTAGAGCTGCAAGAGCACTGATAGCCTTGTCCCGTCTTAGTGCAAGTACCTCCATGGCTGCACGGATTAGGATTGCACGGATTGAAGGCTGTAACATAGGTAAACAGTATATACAGTAAAGGGTATTTGTTTTGATTCCATATATGTGTATGTGTGTGGGTTTTCGTGTTCGTGTGCGTATATGTTCATGTTTGTGTTGTGGTCGTGTCGTGTGTGGTGTGGTGTCGTGTCGTGTGCGTGTGCGTGTGCGTGTGCGTGTGCGTGTGCGTGTGCGGGGCGTGTGCGTGTGCGTGTGCGTGTGCGTGCATGTTCGAGTGGGTGGGTGGGTGGGTGGTATGTGCAGTCAGGTGTTTATCAAATGTATTAAAAAGTATTCCTGTACACCGATCCTAAAATACTTGTTAATCGTAGACACATTTAGAAAGCATTTCACGACATCTAGTTAAAAGGAAACAAAAGTCAATGTTTTGATCATATGGGGTTAAGAGAGTTAATAAAAAGTAACAACTTCCTACAACAATCATATTTTAACGTCAGTGGTCTACCAGAAAAAAATATAGAACACATAGCTATGGAAAGTCTATAGACTATGCCATTTTAAAAACAAAATGACGTAGTTAAGTCTTCTTGGTCAGCGAGAACTGTGCATGCATGCGTATTATTATCTCTTACTTTCTGACCTAACCACAAAAACGACCGCCAACAGCCGCCAAACTTCTCCTCACATTTCTTACATACATATACATACACTACATTAGAAAATCACTTGTATTCCTATAACGAAGACAATTTATAAAAGAAACGCGCAAATCTTGACGGACGGCAACTGGACAACTTCGAATACCGTAAACTCGCAATTATAAGTTAGCTTTACCCAAAATACCGCTAGATGGGGCGTTTGTGCGCGCGAATATTTATAAACCTTACTGCATTCGCACCCGCGAATTAGTTTAATTAATTATAAAAAATATAATTATAATTAGCAGCATCACTATGGTCTGCAGAAAATGTAAAGGCAACGTCTTTGTGATATGGGCCTAACAGAGTTGATAAAAAGTAACAATTTAATATAAAAATATATAATTTTAATAGAGTATTTTATATAGCGCCAAATCCACAATTGTTTGTGGCGCTTCACCACATACTGTTATTAAAGTATTTGCAATATGAAGAATGCTACCCACAGGTAATATTTAAAAAAAATACATGTGTCTGCATAATTATCTAAAATTGCCTATTAGTCATAAAAGAGGTATGGAAATTACGCGTTGTTCGATGATGTCACATTGTTTATTTTATGAATATTTCTATAAACATCCCGCGTGTACTGCGAGCATACAAGCTTATATTACATTTGCGATGTTTTAACAATTGAAACTAAAACAATAACATATTAATATTATTATTTTTAAATGCACCGAACATATCTTTTTCTACCACTATATATTTCCCATATATTCATTTTTGTTAAAATTTCAGTTATTTATTGTCCCGATAATTAATAAAATGTCTTTGTTATTACATATCTGGTAGTGAAAATACCATTCATAAGTAGAAAAAAATGCTTCAATAATATTTTCTTATGCACAATGTGTGTGTATGTGCGAATGAAAATTATTGTTACGTCGTAATTATTTTATCATTTTAATTATATATTACCTTTACATTAATTTAGCACTATTGCTGTTATGGAATTTATATTGGTTCTTTTTAATACTGATAGGTCATTTTGGAAAATTATTTAGACACGTGTATTTTCATTATTTATTTAAAAATATTATCTGTGGGTAGTTTTCTTCTTATTGTATTTTTTAATAGCAGCATACTGTGAAGCGTCACAACCAATTATGGATGTGGCACTAAATAAATATTATTATATTCTAATAACACGTTTTATTTCCTGCAAATCATAGTGATGATAATAATTAATTATTATTATATTATTTATAGGTAATTAAACTATTTCGCGCGTGCGAATGCGGTAAGTAAAATTTGTAAAACTATTCACGCGCACAAACGTGCCGTCTAACGGCATTTTGTGTAAACCTAACTTATACAGCGATTTTACGGGACCGCAGAGCGGCCGACGAAGTTGCCGTTGAGATCTGCGCGTTTGTTTCGTGGATTTTCTTCGTTAGAGGAATGGAAGTTATTTTATAGCGTAGTGTATGTATATGTATGTAAGATAGGTGAGAAGCATTTCGGTGGGTGGTGCACGTAGTTTTCATGGTTGGGTCAATCCAACCCGGTCGTCTGGCATTCGCACTGTATCTGTGACTGTCCCAACGAATCAACTGGACTACTGTTTCAGTTCTGGTTGACTCAAAGGGTAACAAAAAGACAGCTTACTGATACTGCCTTTCACTGAACTGTTGCTGTCGCAATTTCGTTGTAAACCGACGTAAGGCACTTTTAGCGAACCGCTTGGATCTCTGTTATGACAGCTGAACCAGCAGACGACTTTATGATCTAATATGTTTTCCAAAGTGCAGATAGAAGCTAGGTTTTGATTGATTGCATGGACCAAAATGGACCCGTTCATGGTGTTGGTGATTTAGCTAGATTTAACCACTTTAACACCACATTCTGAGGAAATTACTAATGCGAAAAATTTGATTATAGATGTAAATGGTTACCTTGTGTAAACCCTTTAGCTGCCTTTTTTGCCGTTTATCGTTACACAGTAATATGGTAATACAACTTATACACACTCAAAACATAATAATACCCACTATTGCAGGTTTTTCCTTCGTAATTAGAGCTGCAAGAGCACTGATATCCTTGTCCCATCTTAGTGCAAGTACCCCCATGGCTGCACGGATTAGGATTGCACGGAATAAAGGCTGTAGCATAGGTAAACAGTACATAGAGTAATGTGTATTTGTTATGAATCCATATTTGTATGTATGTGTTCGTGTACGTGTTCTTGTGTCTTCGTGTTCATGTTCGTGCATGTGTGTGTGTGTGTGTGTGTGTGTGTGTGTGTGTGTGTGTGTGTGTGTGTGTGTGTTTGTTTGTGTGTGTGTGTTTGTGTGTGTGTGTGTGTGTGTGTGTGTGTGTGTGTGTGTGTGTGTGTGTGTGTGTGTGTGTGTGTGTGTGTGTGTGTGTGTGTGTGGTATGTGCATCCGGTGAGTCACAAGTGTATTTTCACAATCAAATGGATTTGTTGACATCGATCCTAATAATGTTATACTTGTTAATTGTGGGCACATACACACGGAAAACAGTTAGCGACATCTGCATAACATTACACAGTTAGTATGGCAATTACGACACACAGACACTAAAAACATAATAATACCCACTATTACAAGTTGCTCCTTCGTAATTAGAGCTGCAAGAGCACTGATAGCCTTGTCCCGTCTTAGTGCAAGTACCTCCATGGCTGCACGGATTAGGATTGCACGGATTGAAGGCTGTAACATAGGTAAACAGTATATACAGTAAAGGGTATTTGTTTTGATTCCATATATGTGTATGTGTGTGGGTTTTCGTGTTCGTGTGCGTATATGTTCATGTTTGTGTGTGCGTGTGCGTGTGCGTGTGCGTGTGTGTGTGCGTGTGCGTGTGCGTGTGCGTGTGCGTGTGCGTGTGCGTGTGCGTGTGCGTGTGCGTGTGCGTGTGCGTGTGCGTGTGCGTGTGTGATGTGGGTGGGTGGGTGGGTGGTATGTGCAGTCAGGTGTTTATCAAATGTATTAAAAAGTATTCCTGTACACCGATCCTAAAATACTTGTTAATCGTAGACACATTTAGAAAGCATTTCACGACATCTAGTTAAAAGGAAACAAAAGTCAATGTTTTGATCATATGGGGTTAAGAGAGTTAATAAAAAGTAACAACTTCCTACAACAATCATATTTTAACGTCAGTGGTCTACCAGAAAAAAATATAGAACACATAGCTATGGAAAGTCTATAGACTATGCCATTTTAAAAACAAAATGACGTAGTTAAGTCTTCTTGGTCAGCGAGAACTGTGCATGCATGCGTATTATTATCTCTTACTTTCTGACCTAACCACAAAAACGACCGCCAACAGCCGCCAAACTTCTCCTCACATTTCTTACATACATATACATACACTACATTAGAAAATCACTTGTATTCCTATAACGAAGACAATTTATAAAAGAAACGCGCAAATCTTGACGGACGGCAACTGGACAACTTCGAATACCGTAAACTCGCAATTATAAGTTAGCTTTACCCAAAATACCGCTAGATGGGGCGTTTGTGCGCGCGAATATTTATAAACCTTACTGCATTCGCACCCGCGAATTAGTTTAATTAATTATAAATAATATAATTATAATTAGCAGCATCACTATGGTCTGCAGAAAATGTAAAGGCAACGTCTTTGTGATATGGGCCTAACAGAGTTGATAAAAAGTAACAATTTAATATAAAAATATATAATTTTAATAGAGTATTTTATATAGCGCCAAATCCACAATTGTTTGTGGCGCTTCACCACATACTGTTATTAAAGTATTTGCAATATGAAGAATGCTACCCACAGGTAATATTTAAAAAAAATACATGTGTCTGCATAATTATCTAAAATTGCCTGTTAGTCATAAAAGAGGTATGGAAATTACGCGTTGTTCGATGATGTCACATTGTTTATTTTATGAATATTTCTATAAACATCCCGCGTGTACTGCGAGCATACAAGCTTATATTACATTTGCGATGTTTTAACAATTGAAACTAAAACAATAACATATTAATATTATTATTTTTAAATGCACCGAACATATCTTTTTCTACCACTATATATTTCCCATATATTCATTTTTGTTAAAATTTCAGTTATTTATTGTCCCGATAATTAATAAAATGTCTTTGTTATTACATATCTGGTAGTGAAAATACCATTCATAAGTAGAAAAAAATGCTTCAATAATATTTTCTTATGCACAATGTGTGTGTATGTGCGAATGAAAATTATTGTTACGTCGTAATTATTTTATCATTTTAATTATATATTACCTTTACATTAATTTAGCACTATTGCTGTTATGGAATTTATATTGGTTCTTTTTAATACTGATAGGTCATTTTGGAAAATTATTTAGACACGTGTATTTTCATTATTTATTTAAAAATATTATCTGTGGGTAGTTTTCTTCTTATTGTATTTTTTAATAGCAGCATACTGTGAAGCGTCACAACCAATTATGGATGTGGCACTAAATAAATATTATTATATTCTAATAACACGTTTTATTTCCTGCAAATCATAGTGATGATAATAATTAATTATTATTATATTATTTATAGGTAATTAAACTATTTCGCGCGTGCGAATGCGGTAAGTAAAATTTGTAAAACTATTCACGCGCACAAACGTGCCGTCTAACGGCATTTTGTGTAAACCTAACTTATACAGCGATTTTACGGGACCGCAGAGCGGCCGACGAAGTTGCCGTTGAGATCTGCGCGTTTGTTTCGTGGATTTTCTTCGTTAGAGGAATGGAAGTTATTTTATAGCGTAGTGTATGTATATGTATGTAAGATAGGTGAGAAGCATTTCGGTGGGTGGTGCACGTAGTTTTCATGGTTGGGTCAATCCAACCCGGTCGTCTGGCATTCGCACTGTATCTGTGACTGTCCCAACGAATCAACTGGACTACTGTTTCAGTTCTGGTTGACTCAAAGGGTAACAAAAAGACAGCTTACTGATACTGCCTTTCACTGAACTGTTGCTGTCGCAATTTCGTTGTAAACCGACGTAAGGCACTTTTAGCGAACCGCTTGGATCTCTGTTATGACAGCTGAACCAGCAGACGACTTTATGATCTAATATGTTTTCCAAAGTGCAGATAGAAGCTAGGTTTTGATTGATTGCATGGACCAAAATGGACCCGTTCATGGTGTTGGTGATTTAGCTAGATTTAACCACTTTAACACCACATTCTGAGGAAATTACTAATGCGAAAAATTTGATTATAGATGTAAATGGTTACCTTGTGTAAACCCTTTAGCTGCCTTTTTTGCCGTTTATCGTTACACAGTAATATGGTAATACAACTTATACACACTCAAAACATAATAATACCCACTATTGCAGGTTTTTCCTTCGTAATTAGAGCTGCAAGAGCACTGATATCCTTGTCCCATCTTAGTGCAAGTACCCCCATGGCTGCACGGATTAGGATTGCACGGAATAAAGGCTGTAGCATAGGTAAACAGTACATAGAGTAATGTGTATTTGTTATGAATCCATATTTGTATGTATGTGTTCGTGTACGTGTTCTTGTGTCTTCGTGTTCATGTTCGTGCATGTGTGTGTGTGTGTGTGTGTGTGTGTGTGTGTGTGTGTGTGTGTGTGTGTGTGTGTGTGTGTGTGTGTGTGTGTGTGTGTGTGTGTGTGTGTGTGTGTGTGTGTGTGTGTGTGTGTGTGTGTGTGTGTGTGTGTGTGTGTGTGGTGTGTGTGTGTGTGTGTGTGTGTGTGTGTGTGTGTGTGTGTGCGTATGTGGTATGTGCATCCAGTGAGTCACAAGTGTATTTTCACAATTAAATGGATTTGTTGACATCGATCCTAATAATGTTATACTTGTTAATTGTGGGCACATACACACGGAAAACAGTTAGCGACATCTGCATAACATTACACAGTTAGTATGGCAATTACGACACACAGACACTAAAAACATAATAATACCCACTATTACAAGTTGCTCCTTCGTAATTAGAGCTGCAAGAGCACTGATAGCCTTGTCCCGTCTTAGTGCAAGTACCTCCATGGCTGCACGGATTAGGATTGCACGGATTGAAGGCTGTAACATAGGTAAACAGTATATACAGTAAAGGGTATTTGTTTTGATTCCATATATGTGTATGTGTGTGGGTTTTCGTGTTCGTGTGCGTATATGTTCATGTTTGTGTTCGTGTGTCGTGTGCGTGTGCGTGTGCGTGTGCGTGTGCGTGTGCGTGTGCGTGTGCGTGTGCGTGTGCGTGTGCGTGTGCGTGTGCGTGTGCATGTTCGAGTGGGTGGGTGGGTGGGTGGTATGTGCAGTCAGGTGTTTATCAAATGTATTAAAAAGTATTCCTGTACACCGATCCTAAAATACTTGTTAATCGTAGACACATTTAGAAAGCATTTCACGACATCTAGTTAAAAGGAAACAAAAGTCAATGTTTTGATCATATGGGGTTAAGAGAGTTAATAAAAAGTAACAACTTCCTACAACAATCATATTTTAACGTCAGTGGTCTACCAGAAAAAAATATAGAACACATAGCTATGGAAAGTCTATAGACTATGCCATTTTAAAAACAAAATGACGTAGTTAAGTCTTCTTGGTCAGCGAGAACTGTGCATGCATGCGTATTATTATCACTTACTTTCTGACCTAACCACAAAAACGACCGCCAACAGCCGCCAAACTTCTCCTCACATTTCTTACATACATATACATACACTACATTAGAAAATCACTTGTATTCCTATAACGAAGACAATTTATAAAAGAAACGCGCAAATCTTGACGGACGGCAACTGGACAACTTCGAATACCGTAAACTCGCAATTATAAGTTAGCTTTACCCAAAATACCGCTAGATGGGGCGTTTGTGCGCGCGAATATTTATAAACCTTACTGCATTCGCACCCGCGAATTAGTTTAATTAATTATAAATAATATAATTATAATTAGCAGCATCACTATGGTCTGCAGAAAATGTAAAGGCAACGTCTTTGTGATATGGGCCTAACAGAGTTGATAAAAAGTAACAATTTAATATAAAAATATATAATTTTAATAGAGTATTTTATATAGCGCCAAATCCACAATTGTTTGTGGCGCTTCACCACATACTGTTATTAAAGTATTTGCAATATGAAGAATGCTACCCACAGGTAATATTTAAAAAAAATACTTGTGTCTGCATAATTATCTAAAATTGCCTGTTAGTCATAAAAGAGGTATGGAAATTACGCGTTGTTCGATGATGTCACATTGTTTATTTTATGAATATTTCTATAAACATCCCGCGTGTACTGCGAGCATACAAGCTTATATTACATTTGCGATGTTTTAACAATTGAAACTAAAACAATAACATATTAATATTATTATTTTTAAATGCACCGAACATATCTTTTTCTACCACTATATATTTCCCATATATTCATTTTTGTTAAAATTTCAGTTATTTATTGTCCCGATAATTAATAAAATGTCTTTGTTATTACATATCTGGTAGTGAAAATACCATTCATAAGTAGAAAAAAATGCTTCAATAATATTTTCTTATGCACAATGTGTGTGTATGTGCGAATGAAAATTATTGTTACGTCGTAATTATTTTATCATTTTAATTATATATTACCTTTACATTAATTTAGCACTATTGCTGTTATGGAATTTATATTGGTTCTTTTTAATACTGATAGGTCATTTTGGAAAATTATTTAGACACGTGTATTTTCATTATTTATTTAAAAATATTATCTGTGGGTAGTTTTCTTCTTATTGTATTTTTAATAGCAGCATACTGTGAAGCGTCACAACCAATTATGGATGTGGCACTAAATAAATATTATTATATTCTAATAACACGTTTTATTTCCTGCAAATCATAGTGATGATAATAATTAATTATTATTATATTATTTATAGGTAATTAAACTATTTCGCGCGTGCGAATGCGGTAAGTAAAATTTGTAAAACTATTCACGCGCACAAACGTGCCGTCTAACGGCATTTTGTGTAAACCTAACTTATACAGCGATTTTACGGGACCGCAGAGCGGCCGACGAAGTTGCCGTTGAGATCTGCGCGTTTGTTTCGTGGATTTTCTTCGTTAGAGGAATGGAAGTTATTTTATAGCGTAGTGTATGTATATGTATGTAAGATAGGTGAGAAGCATTTCGGTGGGTGGTGCACGTAGTTTTCATGGTTGGGTCAATCCAACCCGGTCGTCTGGCATTCGCACTGTATCTGTGACTGTCCCAACGAATCAACTGGACTACTGTTTCAGTTCTGGTTGACTCAAAGGGTAACAAAAAGACAGCTTACTGATACTGCCTTTCACTGAACTGTTGCTGTCGCAATTTCGTTGTAAACCGACGTAAGGCACTTTTAGCGAACCGCTTGGATCTTTGTTATGACAGCTGAACCAGCAGACGACTTTATGATCTAATATGTTTTCCAAAGTGCAGATAGAAGCTAGGTTTTGATTGATTGCATGGACCAAAATGGACCCGTTCATGGTGTTGGTGATTTAGCTAGATTTAACCACTTTAACACCACATTCTGAGGAAATTACTAATGCGAAAAATTTGATTATAGATGTAAATGGTTACCTTGTGTAAACCCTTTAGCTGCCTTTTTTGCCGTTTATCGTTACACAGTAATATGGTAATACAACTTATACACACTCAAAACATAATAATACCCACTATTGCAGGTTTTCCTTCGTAATTAGAGCTGCAAGAGCACTGATATCCTTGTCCCATCTTAGTGCAAGTACCCCCATGGCTGCACGGATTAGGATTGCACGGAATAAAGGCTGTAGCATAGGTAAACAGTACATAGAGTAATGTGTATTTGTTATGAATCCATATTTGTATGTATGTGTTCGTGTACGTGTTCTTGTGTCTTCGTGTTCATGTTGTGCATGTGTGTGTGTGTGTGTGTGTGTGTGTGTGTGTGTGTGTGTGTGTGTGTGTGTGTGTGTGTGTGTGTGTGTGTGTGTGTGTGTGTGTGTGTGTGTGTGTGTGTGTGTGTGTGTGTGTGTGTGGTGTGTGTGGTTGTGTCAGTGGAGTGTGTTTTTAAATTTGGTTTGTTGAGTATGTGATCCTAACAATGTTTTTTACTTGTTAATTTTTGGACACATCCACGGAAAACTTGTTAAGCGACATCCCTTGGCATTAAACATTACACAGTTAGTATGGCAATTACGACACACAGACACTAAAAACATAATAATACCCACTATTACAAGTTGCTCCTTCGTAATTAGAGCTGCAAGAGCACTGATAGCCTTGTCCCGTCTTAGTGCAAGTACCTCCATGGCTGCACGGATTAGGATTGCACGGATTGAAGGCTGTAACATAGGTAAACAGTATATACAGTAAAGGGTATTTGTTTTGATTCCATATATGTGTATGTGTGTGGGTTTTCGTGTTCGTGTGCGTATATGTTCATGTTTGTGTTCGTGCGTGTGCGTGTGCGTGTGCGTGTGCGTGTGCGTGTGCGTGTGCGTGTGCGTGTGCGTGTGCGTGTGCGTGGCATGTTCGAGTGGGTGGGTGGGTGGGTGGTATGTGCAGTCAGGTGTTTATCAAATGTATTAAAAAGTATTCCTGTACACCGATCCTAAAATACTTGTTAATCGTAGACACATTTAGAAAGCATTTCACGACATCTAGTTAAAAGGAAACAAAAGTCAATGTTTTGATCATATGGGGTTAAGAGAGTTAATAAAAAGTAACAACTTCCTACAACAATCATATTTTAACGTCAGTGGTCTACCAGAAAAAAATATAGAACACATAGCTATGGAAAGTCTATAGACTATGCCATTTTAAAAACAAAATGACGTAGTTAAGTCTTCTTGGTCAGCGAGAACTGTGCATGCATGCGTATTATTATCTCTTACTTTCTGACCTAACCACAAAAACGACCGCCAACAGCCGCCAAACTTCTCCTCACATTTCTTACATACATATACATACACTACATTAGAAAATCACTTGTATTCCTATAACGAAGACAATTTATAAAAGAAACGCGCAAATCTTGACGGACGGCAACTGGACAACTTCGAATACCGTAAACTCGCAATTATAAGTTAGCTTTACCCAAAATACCGCTAGATGGGGCGTTTGTGCGCGCGAATATTTATAAACCTTACTGCATTCGCACCCGCGAATTAGTTTAATTAATTATAAATAATATAATTATAATTAGCAGCATCACTATGGTCTGCAGAAAATGTAAAGGCAACGTCTTTGTGATATGGGCCTAACAGAGTTGATAAAAAGTAACAATTTAATATAAAAATATATAATTTTAATAGAGTATTTTATATAGCGCCAAATCCACAATTGTTTGTGGCGCTTCACCACATACTGTTATTAAAGTATTTGCAATATGAAGAATGCTACCCACAGGTAATATTTAAAAAAAATACATGTGTCTGCATAATTATCTAAAATTGCCTGTTAGTCATAAAAGAGGTATGGAAATTACGCGTTGTTCGATGATGTCACATTGTTTATTTTATGAATATTTCTATAAACATCCCGCGTGTACTGCGAGCATACAAGCTTATATTACATTTGCGATGTTTTAACAATTGAAACTAAAACAATAACATATTAATATTATTATTTTTAAATGCACCGAACATATCTTTTTCTACCACTATATATTTCCCATATATTCATTTTTGTTAAAATTTCAGTTATTTATTGTCCCGATAATTAATAAAATGTCTTTGTTATTACATATCTGGTAGTGAAAATACCATTCATAAGTAGAAAAAAATGCTTCAATAATATTTTCTTATGCACAATGTGTGTGTATGTGCGAATGAAAATTATTGTTACGTCGTAATTATTTTATCATTTTAATTATATATTACCTTTACATTAATTTAGCACTATTGCTGTTATGGAATTTATATTGGTTCTTTTTAATACTGATAGGTCATTTTGGAAAATTATTTAGACACGTGTATTTTCATTATTTATTTAAAAATATTATCTGTGGGTAGTTTTCTTCTTATTGTATTTTTTTAATAGCAGCATACTGTGAAGCGTCACAACCAATTATGGATGTGGCACTAAATAAATATTATTATATTCTAATAACACGTTTTATTTCCTGCAAATCATAGTGATGATAATAATTAATTATTATTATATTATTTATAGGTAATTAAACTATTTCGCGCGTGCGAATGCGGTAAGTAAAATTTGTAAAACTATTCACGCGCACAAACGTGCCGTCTAACGGCATTTTGTGTAAACCTAACTTATACAGCGATTTTACGGGACCGCAGAGCGGCCGACGAAGTTGCCGTTGAGATCTGCGCGTTTGTTTCGTGGATTTTCTTCGTTAGAGGAATGGAAGTTATTTTATAGCGTAGTGTATGTATATGTATGTAAGATAGGTGAGAAGCATTTCGGTGGGTGGTGCACGTAGTTTTCATGGTTGGGTCAATCCAACCCGGTCGTCTGGCATTCGCACTGTATCTGTGACTGTCCCAACGAATCAACTGGACTACTGTTTCAGTTCTGGTTGACTCAAAGGGTAACAAAAAGACAGCTTACTGATACTGCCTTTCACTGAACTGTTGCTGTCGCAATTTCGTTGTAAACCGACGTAAGGCACTTTTAGCGAACCGCTTGGATCTTTGTTATGACAGCTGAACCAGCAGACGACTTTATGATCTAATATGTTTTCCAAAGTGCAGATAGAAGCTAGGTTTTGATTGATTGCATGGACCAAAATGGACCCGTTCATGGTGTTGGTGATTTAGCTAGATTTAACCACTTTAACACCACATTCTGAGGAAATTACTAATGCGAAAAATTTGATTATAGATGTAAATGGTTACCTTGTGTAAACCCTTTAGCTGCCTTTTTTGCCGTTTATCGTTACACAGTAATATGGTAATACAACTTATACACACTCAAAACATAATAATACCCACTATTGCAGGTTTTTCCTTCGTAATTAGAGCTGCAAGAGCACTGATATCCTTGTCCCATCTTAGTGCAAGTACCCCCATGGCTGCACGGATTAGGATTGCACGGAATAAAGGCTGTAGCATAGGTAAACAGTACATAGAGTAATGTGTATTTGTTATGAATCCATATTTGTATGTATGTGTTCGTGTACGTGTTCTTGTGTCTTCGTGTTCATGTTCGCATGTGTGTGTGTGTGTGTGTGTGTGTGTGTGTGTGTGTGTGTGTGTGTGTGTGTGTGTGTGTGTGTGTGTGTGTGTGTGTGTGTGTGTGTGTGTGTGTGTGTGTGTGTGTGTGTGTGTGTGTGTGTGTGTGTGTGTGTGTGTGTGTGTGTGTGTGTGTGTGTGTGTGTGTGTGTGTGTGTGTGGTATGTGCATCCAGTGAGTCACAAGTGTATTTTCACAATTAAATGGATTTGTTGACATCGATCCTAATAATGTTATACTTGTTAATTGTGGTCACATACACACGGAAAACAGTTAGCGACATCTGCATAACATTACACAGTTAGTATGGCAATTACGACACACAGACACTAAAAACATAATAATACCCACTATTACAAGTTGCTCCTTCGTAATTAGAGCTGCAAGAGCACTGATAGCCTTGTCCCGTCTTAGTGCAAGTACCTCCATGGCTGCACGGATTAGGATTGCACGGATTGAAGGCTGTAACATAGGTAAACAGTATATACAGTAAAGGGTATTTGTTTTGATTCCATATATGTGTATGTGTGTGGGTTTTCGTGTTCGTGTGCGTATATGTTCATGTTTGTGTTCGTGCGTGTGCGTGTGCGTGTGCGTGTGCGTGTGCGTGTGCGTGTGCGTGTGCGTGTGCGTGTGCGTGTGCGTGTGCGTGTGCGTGTGCGTGTGCATGTTCGAGTGGGTGGGTGGGTGGGTGGTATGTGCAGTCAGGTGTTTATCAAATGTATTAAAAAGTATTCCTGTACACCGATCCTAAAATACTTGTTAATCGTAGACACATTTAGAAAGCATTTCACGACATCTAGTTAAAAGGAAACAAAAGTCAATGTTTTGATCATATGGGGTTAAGAGAGTTAATAAAAAGTAACAACTTCCTACAACAATCATATTTTAACGTCAGTGGTCTACCAGAAAAAAATATAGAACACATAGCTATGGAAAGTCTATAGACTATGCCATTTTAAAAACAAAATGACGTAGTTAAGTCTTCTTGGTCAGCGAGAACTGTGCATGCATGCGTATTATTATCTCTTACTTTCTGACCTAACCACAAAAACGACCGCCAACAGCCGCCAAACTTCTCCTCACATTTCTTACATACATATACATACACTACATTAGAAAATCACTTGTATTCCTATAACGAAGACAATTCATAAAAGAAACGCGCAAATCTTGACGGACGGCAACTGGACAACTTCGAATACCGTAAACTCGCAATTATAAGTTAGCTTTACCCAAAATACCGCTAGATGGGGCGTTTGTGCGCGCGAATATTTATAAACCTTACTGCATTCGCACCCGCGAATTAGTTTAATTAATTATAAATAATATAATTATAATTAGCAGCATCACTATGGTCTGCAGAAAATGTAAAGGCAACGTCTTTGTGATATGGGCCTAACAGAGTTGATAAAAAGTAACAATTTAATATAAAAATATATAATTTTAATAGAGTATTTTATATAGCGCCAAATCCACAATTGTTTGTGGCGCTTCACCACATACTGTTATTAAAGTATTTGCAATATGAAGAATGCTACCCACAGGTAATATTTAAAAAAAATACATGTGTCTGCATAATTATCTAAAATTGCCTGTTAGTCATAAAAGAGGTATGGAAATTACGCGTTGTTCGATGATGTCACATTGTTTATTTTATGAATATTTCTATAAACATCCCGCGTGTACTGCGAGCATACAAGCTTATATTACATTTGCGATGTTTTAACAATTGAAACTAAAACAATAACATATTAATATTATTATTTTTAAATGCACCGAACATATCTTTTTCTACCACTATATATTTCCCATATATTCATTTTTGTTAAAATTTCAGTTATTTATTGTCCCGATAATTAATAAAATGTCTTTGTTATTACATATCTGGTAGTGAAAATACCATTCATAAGTAGAAAAAAATGCTTCAATAATATTTTCTTATGCACAATGTGTGTGTATGTGCGAATGAAAATTATTGTTACGTCGTAATTATTTTATCATTTTAATTATATATTACCTTTACATTAATTTAGCACTATTGCTGTTATGGAATTTATATTGGTTCTTTTTAATACTGATAGGTCATTTTGGAAAATTATTTAGACACGTGTATTTTCATTATTTATTTAAAAATATTATCTGTGGGTAGTTTTCTTCTTATTGTATTTTTTTAATAGCAGCATACTGTGAAGCGTCACAACCAATTATGGATGTGGCACTAAATAAATATTATTATATTCTAATAACACGTTTTATTTCCTGCAAATCATAGTGATGATAATAATTAATTATTATTATATTATTTATAGGTAATTAAACTATTTCGCGCGTGCGAATGCGGTAAGTAAAATTTGTAAAACTATTCACGCGCACAAACGTGCCGTCTAACGGCATTTTGTGTAAACCTAACTTATACAGCGATTTTACGGGACCGCAGAGCGGCCGACGAAGTTGCCGTTGAGATCTGCGCGTTTGTTTCGTGGATTTTCTTCGTTAGAGGAATGGAAGTTATTTTATAGCGTAGTGTATGTATATGTATGTAAGATAGGTGAGAAGCATTTCGGTGGGTGGTGCACGTAGTTTTCATGGTTGGGTCAATCCAACCCGGTCGTCTGGCATTCGCACTGTATCTGTGACTGTCCCAACGAATCAACTGGACTACTGTTTCAGTTCTGGTTGACTCAAAGGGTAACAAAAAGACAGCTTACTGATACTGCCTTTCACTGAACTGTTGCTGTCGCAATTTCGTTGTAAACCGACGTAAGGCACTTTTAGCGAACCGCTTGGATCTCTGTTATGACAGCTGAACCAGCAGACGACTTTATGATCTAATATGTTTTCCAAAGTGCAGATAGAAGCTAGGTTTTGATTGATTGCATGGACCAAAATGGACCCGTTCATGGTGTTGGTGATTTAGCTAGATTTAACCACTTTAACACCACATTCTGAGGAAATTACTAATGCGAAAAATTTGATTATAGATGTAAATGGTTACCTTGTGTAAACCCTTTAGCTGCCTTTTTTGCCGTTTATCGTTACACAGTAATATGGTAATACAACTTATACACACTCAAAACATAATAATACCCACTATTGCAGGTTTCCTTCGTAATTAGAGCTGCAAGAGCACTGATATCCTTGTCCCATCTTAGTGCAAGTACCCCCATGGCTGCACGGATTAGGATTGCACGGAATAAAGGCTGTAGCATAGGTAAACAGTACATAGAGTAATGTGTATTTGTTATGAATCCATATTTGTATGTATGTGTTCGTGTACGTGTTCTTGTGTCTTCGTGTTAGTTCTGCATGTGTGTGTGTGTGTGTGTGGGGTTTTTGTGTGTGTGTGTGTGTGTGTGTGTGTGTGTGTGTGTGTGTGTGTGTGTGTGTGTGTGTGTGTGTGTGTGTGTGTGTGTGTGGTTGTGTGTGTGTGTGTGTGTGGTGTGTTTTTTTTGGGTTTTGTTGTGGGTTTTGTTATCTTGTTAAATTTTGGGCACAATTTTTTCACAAAAAGGGGGAAAACCAAAATTAACGAATTTGGGCCCTAAAAAAATTACACAGTTTAAAGGGATGGCAATTACGACACACAGACACTAAAAACATAATAATACCCACTATTACAAGTTGCTCCTTCGTAATTAGAGCTGCAAGAGCACTGATAGCCTTGTCCCGTCTTAGTGCAAGTACCTCCATGGCTGCACGGATTAGGATTGCACGGATTGAAGGCTGTAACATAGGTAAACAGTATATACAGTAAAGGGTATTTGTTTTGATTCCATATATGTGTATGTGTGTGGGTTTTCGTGTTCGTGTGCGTATATGTTCATGTTTGTGTTGTGGTGGGGTGGTGTGGGGTGCGGTGCGTGTGGGGCGTGTGCGTGTGCGTGTGCGGGGCGTGGCGTTTCGTGTCGTGTGGTGGGGGTGTGTGCTGGTTTGGGGGGGTGGTATGTGCAGTCAGGTGTTTATCAAATGTATTAAAAAGTATTCCTGTACACCGATCCTAAAATACTTGTTAATCGTAGACACATTTAGAAAGCATTTCACGACATCTAGTTAAAAGGAAACAAAAGTCAATGTTTTGATCATATGGGGTTAAGAGAGTTAATAAAAAGTAACAACTTCCTACAACAATCATATTTTAACGTCAGTGGTCTACCAGTAAAAAATATAGAACACATAGCTATGGAAAGTCTATAGACTATGCCATTTTAAAAACAAAATGACGTAGTTAAGTCTTCTTGGTCAGCGAGAACTGTGCATGCATGCGTATTATTATCCTTACTTTCTGACCTAACCACAAAAACGACCGCCAACAGCCGCCAAACTTCTCCTCACATTTCTTACATACATATACATACACTACATTAGAAAATCACTTGTATTCCTATAACGAAGACAATTTATAAAAGAAACGCGCAAATCTTGACGGACGGCAACTGGACAACTTCGAATACCGTAAACTCGCAATTATAAGTTAGCTTTACCCAAAATACCGCTAGATGGGGCGTTTGTGCGCGCGAATATTTATAAACCTTACTGCATTCGCACCCGCGAATTAGTTTAATTAATTATAAATAATATAATTATAATTAGCAGCATCACTATGGTCTGCAGAAAATGTAAAGGCAACGTCTTTGTGATATGGGCCTAACAGAGTTGATAAAAAGTAACAATTTAATATAAAAATATATAATTTTAATAGAGTATTTTATATAGCGCCAAATCCACAATTGTTTGTGGCGCTTCACCACATACTGTTATTAAAGTATTTGCAATATGAAGAATGCTACCCACAGGTAATATTTAAAAAAAATACATGTGTCTGCATAATTATCTAAAATTGCCTGTTAGTCATAAAAGAGGTATGGAAATTACGCGTTGTTCGATGATGTCACATTGTTTATTTTATGAATATTTCTATAAACATCCCGCGTGTACTGCGAGCATACAAGCTTATATTACATTTGCGATGTTTTAACAATTGAAACTAAAACAATAACATATTAATATTATTATTTTTAAATGCACCGAACATATCTTTTTCTACCACTATATATTTCCCATATATTCATTTTTGTTAAAATTTCAGTTATTTATTGTCCCGATAATTAATAAAATGTCTTTGTTATTACATATCTGGTAGTGAAAATACCATTCATAAGTAGAAAAAAATGCTTCAATAATATTTTCTTATGCACAATGTGTGTGTATGTGCGAATGAAAAATTTTTATTAAATTTTTTTAAAATTTTAAACCTTTCTTTTTGCACTATTTTTATGGTTTTTTGGTTTTTTTAATCAAGGTCTTTTTGGAAAAATTGCACTGTATTTTTTTATTTTTAAAAAATAACTTGGGACCTTTTTGTTTTTTTCAGTCTGTGAACTCCCCCAAAGGGTACAAAAAAATTATTATACTTCCTTTTACCCGAAACTGTGTGTAATTTTTTTAAAATTTTTAAAGGAAAAATTTTGCGCCGTGGGAATTTTGTTATTACGCGAAAAACCCCCCAACGGATTTTTGAAAATAATTTTGGTTTTCCCCCAAAGGGGGAGAAGTTGGTTGGGTTGGGGTTTTTTCTGGACCAAAATGGAAGTTTTTTTTGGTGTTTGTATTTAGTAAAATTTAAACACTTTCACACATTTGGGAAAATTCTATTCGAATTTTGATTAAGAAAAATGGTACCTTTGGTTTTAAAAACCCTTTAACTGCCTTTTTTTGCCGTTTCGTTTAAACCAGTAAATTTTTGGAATTTCCTTTTTTACACAAACCCCAAAACATATTTAAAACCCAATAAAGGGAGGTTTTTTGATTAGGGCCAAAAGGACCCCCTTCTTGTTTATTTAGTGCCCCTTTTCCCCATTCTGAGGAAAAATTAAGGAAAAATTTTTAAAGATTTAAAGGTTACCTTGGTAAACCCAGGGGGACAAAGTAATTGGGAAAAAATTTTTAAAAAAAAATCCCCCTATTGAGGGTTTTTTTCGTTTGGTAAAAATGTTCCCTTTTTCTTGTGGGCCCCCTGGCTGCAGGTTGGTTGGGTGGTGTGTGGTGTTGGTTGTGTTTTGTTTGTTTTTGTTGTTGTGTTGTGTTGGTTTTTTGTTTGGTTTTGGTGGGTTTGTGGTGTGTGTGTGTGTGTGTGTGTGTGTGTGTGTGTGTGTGTGTGTGTGTGTGTGTGTGTGTGTGTGTGTGTGTGTGTGTGTGTGTGGTTGTGGGTTTTTTGTGACCGGGGAGTCACAAGTGTATTTTCACAATTAAATGGATTTGTTGACATCGATCCTAATAATGTTATACTTGTTAATTGTGGCACATACACACGGAAAACAGTTAGCGACATCTGCATAACATTACACAGTTAGTATGGCAATTACGACACACAGACACTAAAAACATAATAATACCCACTATTACAAGTTGCTCCTTCGTAATTAGAGCTGCAAGAGCACTGATAGCCTTGTCCCGTCTTAGTGCAAGTACCTCCATGGCTGCACGGATTAGGATTGCACGGATTGAAGGCTGTAACATAGGTAAACAGTATATACAGTAAAGGGTATTTGTTTTGATTCCATATATGTGTATGTGTGTGGGTTTTCGTGTTCGTGTTTTTGGGCGGGGGGGTGGGGGCGTGTGCGGGGGTGCGTGTGCGTGGGGCATTTTGGGGGGTTCGGGGGGGGTGGGGGGTGGGTGGGTTTGGGATGTGCAGTGGTGTTTATCAAATGATTAAAAAAATTCCCGTACACCGATCCAAAATTTGAACGTAGAAAATTTGAAAGCATTTCCACATCTAGTTAAAAAGGGAAAAAAACAATGTTTTTATCATATGGGGGTTTAAAAGAGTTTAAAAAAAAGAACAACTTCCACAACAATCATATTTTAACGTCAGTGGCTCCAAAAAAAAATAGAACAATAGAGGGAAAATCTATAGACAGCCCTTTTAAAAAAAAAATGAAACCTTTTTGGGCAGCGAGAACTGTGCATGCATGCGTATTATTATCCTTATTTCGACCCAACCACAAAAACGACCGCCAACAGCCGCCAAACTTTCCCCACATTTCTTACATACATATACATACACTACATTAGAAAATCACTTGTATTCCTATAACGAAGACAATTTATAAAAGAAACGCGCAAATCTTGACGGACGGCAACTGGACAACTTCGAATACCGTAAACTCGCAATTATAAGTTAGCTTTACCCAAAATACCGCTAGATGGGGCGTTTGTGCGCGCGAATATTTATAAACCTTACTGCATTCGCACCCGCGAATTAGTTTAATTAATTATAAAAAATATAATTATAATTAGCAGCATCACTATGGTCTGCAGAAAATGTAAAGGCAACGTCTTTGTGATATGGGCCTAACAGAGTTGATAAAAAGTAACAATTTAATATAAAAATATATAATTTTAATAGAGTATTTTATATAGCGCCAAATCCACAATTGTTTGTGGCGCTTCACCACATACTGTTATTAAAGTATTTGCAATATGAAGAATGCTACCCACAGGTAATATTTAAAAAAAATACTGTGTCTGCATAATTATCTAAAATTGCCTTTAGTCATAAAAGAGGTATGGAAATTACCCTTTTTTGTTCAATTTTTTTTTTATGAATATTTCTATAAACATCCCGCGTGTACTGCGAGCATACAAGCTTATATTACATTTGCGATGTTTTAACAATTGAAACTAAAACAATAACATATTAATATTATTATTTTTAAATGCACCGAACATATCTTTTTCTACCACTATATATTTCCCATATATTCATTTTTGTTAAAATTTCAGTTATTTATTGTCCCGATAATTAATAAAATGTCTTTGT
>JAODUO010002743.1:0-17347 GCA_025642075.2 Ridgeia piscesae
AGTTGTTGCAGCAAACACTTTCCCAGTTGACGGAGTTCTCTTCCCACTGGAAGACGCCTTCGTCTTCTTGAACTTCTTCCGGTTCACCCTCTGCTTCTGACGGTCAACTTTCTTCTTTGAAGAAACATCGCCCATGAAGCTGTTCCTTCGGGCACCAGAATTCTTCTTTGATTTTGGTTTTGTTCGCCTCATAACTGGTCTGTCGTCGTGGTAACGTTAAGAAAGATAAAACAACCGAGAAACTGTTTTGTATTAATGCATTTCGGTACAAGGAATATGAAATATTTGCATTTATTTTATTATTTTAAATACAGCAGCTAGGTAAAACATTTAAAATGCACAATTAATATAATTTTGTCTGCCCATTAATTAGAAAATTACAAAGTAATTGTTGTTATGCTTGAAGCAAATGAAAATTACATTTATAGCACATTGTCAAAACAATAATTACCAATGCAACAATTTTAGCACGTTTTTGTAAATTACTCCCAAAGATTAAGCACAGAACGATTTGTTTTAATTCTGGAGTGTTTCAAGTTCATATATCATAAAATATATTAAAGATATATCATAAAAGTTTATTAAACATATCATAAACATCTATTAAACATTGAACAGGGTATCGATTGCCTGAGAGTCACACATTATCAATGTGTCAAAGTAACTTAGGGATATGTAATTATTACAAATGTTGTTTTTACTGGAGTAACCATATAAAGCTATTGGAATATGAAGAAACACATTTGAATATCTTTGTCAAAAACGCCCCATTACATTATTGTTTCGATTTATTAACAATGCTGTCCCTCAGAATAAATATCTGGACGGGGCGCTGTTGTTTCCAAGATGCAAAAGGATATGGTTATGTCTGGTGTTGGTGTCTTCTGCATTTTCATCTTCTTTCCTTTCTTTGGGGCTATTGGCATTGCCTTTTGCGGGTTGCTTGTTGACCTTTGAACTCGTAGTTTCCGCTTCCGAAATGTTGAGCCATCCAGTTTCAAAGCCAGCCCAACAGAGTCTAAATCCTGCAGTCAGAAATACTTTGGCAAATGGTAATTATTTCAGAATAAAATGTGAGTGAATAATATATTAAGTCACATAGGTCTATTCTACATCCAAGCCAAAAATAGTTGTCAGTTCTGCAATTTTTTAATATCTAAAAAATTCATGATGTAATTGTTTTAGTTGTTTTTAAACAAAATAACATTCTGAAGATAATTTCAACAAACTACGTAGAATTGTATTATTTGTTCAAGGCACTAACTGATTAGTAAGCATAATTACCTCATGACACTAACATACGGTATCATGTGCAATTCGTCATGTGATGAAATGAACATGCTTAACTAAATAAAATGTATCACATGTCATCATTAACAGATGCACCTGGTGACTTCAGTAGTTTTTTGGTAAATGCAATGTTCACTACAAATAAATTACACCACTTATCTTTACATGTTTTGATGTTACAATTTAAAAAAACAGTTGCCTTTTTGTTGTTGTAAGTATCAGAATTAGACAATCCACAAGTCTGACACATTTTTGAGACCAGTAAACTAAGGGTAAGTTTTTCGATGAAAAGGAAACTACCTTGAACAAAACATAGCCAAATCCCTTGCCGAGCCGAAACTTCTTGTCTCGTACGATGCGAACATTCTCAATCTCTCCCATATGGGAAATTGTTCCCTCATTTGGTCTTCCTCGGGGTCTGTCAATAAAGTCAAGTTTAAAATGTGAATTTGTAAACGAGGAGAGACCATATTCCATTTCTATCATGTATTAGTGATTTACCTATAGATTTTACATCAAATAAAACATTTATGTTTCGCATGCAGTGGTAGTTGGACAAGAAATTGGCATAGCAGCATAAATAACCTGACAGTGCCAAGAAACAGGCTTAGTAGCATAAATAACTGGACA
This sequence comes from Ridgeia piscesae, assembly GCA_025642075.2. Taxonomy (NCBI): domain Eukaryota; kingdom Metazoa; phylum Annelida; class Polychaeta; order Sabellida; family Siboglinidae; genus Ridgeia; species Ridgeia piscesae. The sequence continues at coordinate 1,921 of JAODUO010002743.1, forward strand.
ATGCCAAGAAATTATATATAATGATAATAAAACACACAAATGATGTTTGCAAACTCTTACCAAATGGCATGTTTCCAACAAATATAGATCGTGAGTGGTCATGCTGAAACAAATATTAAATTGGTATTGTTATACAAACATATACGTTACATAAAGCTGTCAAAGAAAGGTGTGAATAATAATAATTATGAAGTAGTCACAACTTGAAATAATAAAGAAAATAAATTTATTTATTTAAAATTTAATTAGGTACATATTATTTTATAAAACAATTATTTTATCTAATACTTTTAAACTTAAAAAATAGTATTACAGGTACCTTTAAATATCAATTGAAGTTATGAAATGTACAACAATGGTTGAAATTCCAACAGCAATTCCAGCACATATTTGATGAAAAGAATTAGCACTATTTAACAAACTTTGGTTCTTTCCCTTAGGGTTTTCAACCCAAAATTTTAAATTTTAAAAACCTTCTGTGCTATCAGATTGATTACAGACTGATTAAAACAGGAATTATTTCCTAATGTACCCTGAGTGTGTGCTCACTAGCCAATCAGGTGTCATGTTTGTATTCACATAAAAACTACCCGGTAATGTTAAAATTAGTCATATAAAAAATCTAAGATGGCCCTTCATTAAACAGGGAACCGTAGTCAAGAATGGTTCATAAATATTATATACAAATAATTTAAAATAAGAACGTGACGATATATGTAATAAATATATTTATATAAAAATTAAAACCCCCAGGTAGAAACAAATATAACTTAAATAAATATTCTAAGTTCAAATTTTTGGTAAATTTACACACACGATAGATATTTAAAACTAATACAATTTTTAAAGTAAGTAGAATGTTCAGAACTGAGAAAAAACCCCCCCCCTTTTTAGTTTTTGACTGACATGATGACCGAAGGGGCAGTCAGCGGGGAGGGAAAATTTCAAAGGTTTTTCAAGACATAGAGGGCCGGCAGGAAGGGGAAAAGGGGCTCTGGGTAGTAAAATTCCCTTTTCCGCAATCAATGAGGAAGCCAAAATGTGAAAAAATTCAACTGAAACAACCCCAAAATAAAGGGTTAAATTTTAGAACAAGCAAACCATAAATTGAAAAGGAAAACCCAAATTTTGTCAGGAAAAAGGGTTAAAGAAACTGTTTTCTTCCTTTCCGCCACTGGGGCACAACAGCAGACAAGAGAAGGATAAAAGGAAAGGGTGTTTGAAAGCCCTTGGCATCACCTACAAAAACATCCCAACGGGGGTAAAAAGAAAAAAACCCCCAAAATTTTACCCGAAACCCGGGGAAAGGTACGGGGACAACAAAACGGGGGTTTCCACATTAAAAACCGCGGGGGGGAAATGAATGGGACCAGAGAAGGTGAGAGACGGGGGAATGGAGGGAGCTGGTTTCCGGCCGGGGGGGTCCACCAGACTACGGGATTTTAATCGCAACTAAACAGAAACTACATACAGACGATCAGCCCCAAGCAAACTCTTTTCCTTTAACACGTAAGCGTTTAGTTTTGTCTTCGCATGAAAATCCTTCCCACAACACAAACACCCGTTAAGTCAAAATTGTGAAAAAAATGTCCTTCAAAGTGGAGCACAGGGGTGGGGCCCAAAATTTTTAAACGATAGCCCGTGTTTCAAACCCTGACTTTTTTGGGGAAAAAAATGGGTTCCCATCACCCAAAAAACATCATCAGAACACATTCCGGTAAAAAATTTCGAAACCCAAATCACCCAAAAATTTCAACCCCTGTTTGGGTAAAAAGGAAAACGACCACCTTAAAAATTAATAAGGTTGGGAAAATGCTTCGCCCCAGTTCTACTTGGTGTAAAAAGGCAAAAATACGCCAAATTGGTGTAAAAAACCCCTTGTAAAAACCACCTTAATTTTTTGGGGTGGAAAAAAAAATTCCCCCGAAATTTTGACCCCCTAAAAAAAAAAAAAATTTGGTAACCCAGTACAAATTTATTTAAACCCTAGGGAAACATAAACAAAGAGAACAGGGTGAAAAAATTTTTATAAAGGGAAAGCTTTTACCCACAACAGTAGAACAGGGTGAAAATTTGCCAGTTTTTCCCAACGTAAACTAGGGGATGTTTAATGAACAAACAGTATTAATCGGGTGATGAAGCACAGTTTTTCCAAAAACAATGTAACTGGGTGTCGTTTGAAATGTTTTTACACACAACAAGTAATCAGGTGTGAATTTACTGTTTTTACACACAACGTATTAATCTAGGTGTCAATTTGCACTTTTTTTACACACAAAGTATTAATTAGGGTGTGAATTTGACATTTTTTAAACAACATTGTAATCTAGGGTGATCAATTTGACAGTTTTTCAACAACATTGTAATCTAGGGTGACGTTTTCACTTTTTTAAAAACAGTATGAATCTAGGGGTGTGAATTTGCCTGTTTTTACAAAACAGTTGAAATCTAGGGTGTCGAATTTGCACATGTTTTTAACACAACGTATTAATCGGGGGTGACGTTTTGCACATGTTTTTACACACAACAGTTGTAACAGGGTATCGAATTTGCACATGTTTTTACACCAACAGTTGAACTGGGTGATGAATTTTCCATGTTTTTAACAACGTTGTAACATGATCAATTTACTGTTTTTACCCGTTTAAATCTGGTACAATTTGACATGTTTTTAAAAAATTTAACAGGTGATCAATTTGACATGTTTTTACACAAAAAAATGAATCTGGGGTGATGAATTTTACATGTTTTTAAACAACAGTATGTAATCTAGGTGTGAAGCAGTTTTTACACCAACATTTGTAACAGGTGTAATTTGACTGTTTTTCAAAACATATTAAATTTTGGGTGTGAATTTGAAATTTTTTACCACAACAGTATGTAATCTGGGGTGATCGAATTTGACATGTTTTTACACACAACAGTATGTAATCTGGGGTGATCGAATTTGACATGTTTTTCACACAACAGTATGTAATCTAGGGTGATCGAATTTGACAGTTTTACACACAACAGTATGTAACTAGGTGATCGAATTTGACATGTTTTTAACACAAAGTATGTAATCTGGGGTGATCGAATTTGCACTGTTTTTACACACAACAGTATGTAATCTAGGGTGATCGAATTTGACATGTTTTTACACACAACAGTATGTAATCTAGGGTGATCAAATTTTGTTTTTTACACACAACAGTATGTAATCTAGGGTGATCGAATTTGCACATGTTTTTACACAAACAGTATGTAATCTGGGGTGACGAATTTGCACAGTTTTTACACACAACAGTATGTAATCTGGGGTGATCAATTTGACAGTTTTTACACACAACAGTATGTAATCTAGGGTGATCGAATTTGCACGTTTTTACACACAACAGTATGTAATCTAGGGTGATCGAATTTGCACATGTTTTTACACACAACAGTATGTAATCTGGGGTGATCGAATTTGACATGTTTTTACACACAACAGTATGTAATTGGGTGATCGAATTTGCACATGTTTTTACACACAACAGTATGTAATCTAGGGTGATCGAATTTGCACATGTTTTTACACACAACAGTATGTAATCTAGGGTGATCGAATTTGCACATGTTTTTACACACAACAGTATGTAATCTAGGGTGATCGAATTTGCACATGTTTTTACACACAACAGTATGTAATCTAGGGTGATCGAATTTGCACATGTTTTTACACACAACAGTATGTAATCTAGGGTGATCGAATTTGCACATGTTTTTACACACAACAGTATGTAATCTAGGGTGATCGAATTTGCACATGTTTTTACACACAACAGTATGTAATCTAGGGTGATCGAATTTGCACATGTTTTTACACACAACAGTATGTAATCTAGGGTGATCGAATTTGCACATGTTTTTACACACAACAGTATGTAATCTAGGGTGATCGAATTTGCACATGTTTTTACACACAACAGTATGTAATCTAGGGTGATCGAATTTGCACATGTTTTTACACACAACAGTATGTAATCTAGGGTGATCAAATTTGCACATGTTTTTACACACAACAGTATGTAATCTAGGGTGATCGAATTTGCACATGTTTTTACACACAACAGTATGTAATCTAGGGTGATCGAATTTGCACATGTTTTTACACACAACAGTAGGTAATCTAGGGTGATCGAATTTGCACATGTTTTTACACACAACAGTAGGTAATCTAGGGTGATCGAATTTGCACATGTTTTTACACACAACAGTAGGTAATCTAGGGTGATCGAATTTGCACATGTTTTTACACACAACAGTATGTAATCTAGGGTGATCGAATTTGCACATGTTTTTACACACAACGTATGTAATCTAGGGTGATCGAATTTGCACATGTTTTTACACACAACAGTATGTAATCTAGGGTGATCGAATTTGCACATGTTTTTACACACAACAGTATGTAATCTAGGGTGATCGAATTTGCACATGTTTTTACACACAACAGTATGTAATCTAGGGTGATCGAATTTGCACATGTTTTTACACACAACAGTATGTAATCTAGGGTGATCGAATTTGCACATGTTTTTACACACAACAGTATGTAATCTAGGGTGATCAAATTTGCACATGTTTTTACACACAACAGTATGTAATCTAGGGTGATCGAATTTGCACGTTTTTACACACAACAGTATGTAATCTAGGGTGATCAAATTTGCACATGTTTTTACACACAACAGTATGTAATCTAGGGTGATCGAATTTGCACATGTTTTTACACACAACAGTATGTAATCTAGGGTGATCGAATTTGCACATGTTTTTACACACAACAGTATGTAATCTAGGGTGATCGAATTTGCACATGTTTTTACACACAACAGTATGTAATCTAGGGTGATCGAATTTGCACATGTTTTTACACACAACAGTATGTAATCTGGGGGATCGAATTTGACATTTTTTTACACACAACAGTATGTAATCTAGGGTGATCGAATTTGCACATGTTTTTACACAAACGAAAGGGGGTGATCGAATTTGCACATGTTTTTACACACAACAGTATGTAATCTAGGGTGATCGAATTTGCACATGTTTTTACACACAACAGTATGTAATCTAGGGTGATCGAATTTGCACATGTTTTTACACACAACAGTACAGGGTTTGACACGGGTTCTATCGATTGAAAATTTGACGCTCTAGCCACTGTGCTCCACATTAGTAAGGACAGTTTAATTTTACACACAATCTTTGACCTAACTGGTGTTTGTGTTGTAGGAAGGAGTTTCATGCAGACAGACACAACATCAACGCTTACATTGTGTTCAAGGAGAAGAGTTCTGCTGTGGCTGCCATCAGTCTGTATGTAGTTTACATGTTTAGTTGCGATTAAACCTATCCCGTAGTCTGGTGGACCGTTGGGGCCCACACAGATGACCTGGCAACCAGCTCCCTCCATTCCTCTCGTCTCTCAGCCTTCGTCATGGTGGCGCCTAGCGTCATGCCCGTCCATTCCGGGATGTTGTCCTCCCATCTCTTTTTCTGTCTGCCTCGTCTTCTCCCTCCTTGCACTGTGCCCTGCAGGATTGTCTTGGCAAGCCCTGAAGATCTTGTTACGTGCCCGTACCATTTCAGTTTGCATCGCTTTACTGTGGTCAAGAGGTCTTCGTGGGGCCCAATGGCTTGTGAGTTCTGTTTCGCACCTCTACGTTGGAGATGTGGTCTCTGTAGGTGATGCCAAGGAGCTTTCTGAAGCATCTCATCTCCATGGCCTGAATCCTTCTCTCTGTGTCTGCTGTTAGTGTCCAAGACTCACAGGCGTATAGGAATAAGGACATGGCTAGGGAGCGCACCAGTCTGATCTTTGAGCTGAGCGCTATATTCCTGTCATTCCAGATGGTCTTAAGTTTTGTGAATGCTGCTGTGGCCTGGGCGATCCTGGCGAGAATTTCATGGTTTAGATTCTTCGTCTGCGATGATTGCTCCCAGATATTTGAACCTGTTGACGCAATCTAGTTTCTAGCCGTTGACCCTGTGTCAGTGCTGATGCCATTGGTGTTGTTGGTCATCAGTTTGGTCTTCTCTGCATTGATCTGCATGCCGAAGGCTGTAGAAGTCTTGTCAAGGCGCTCCACCAAGTCAGCTAGCTCCTCTTCCCTTCCTGCCAGGCGTCTATGTCATTCGCAAAACGCAAGTTTGTAATTTTCCTGCCACCAAAGCTGACTGTCCCTTCATGGTCATTCAGTGCATCAGTCATAATTATCTCCAAGAAGACGTTGAAGAGGGTGGGGGGAGGGAGCACACAGTCTTGTCTTACTCCGACTGGTTCTGAACATTCTAAACTTACTTTAATAATTAGTATTAGTGTTAATATCTATCGTGTGTGTAAATTTACAACAAAAGATTTGAACTTATTTGAATATTTATTTAAGTTATATTTGTTGATCTACCTGGGGTATTTAATTTATATATAAATATATTTATTACATATATCGTCACGTTCTTATTTAGAAATGATATTGATTATTTGTATATAATATTTATGAACCATTCTTGACTACGGTTCCCTGTTTAATGAAGGGGCATCTATAGATTTTTTATATGACTAATTTTAACATTACCGGGTAGTTTTTATGTGAATACAAACATGACACCTGATTGGCTAGTGAGCACACACTCAGGGTACATTAGGAAATCATTCCTGTTTTAATCAGTCTGTAATCAATCTGATAGCACAGAGACTTGTTTTTCAGAAATGGTCATGAAATAGAAGGACTTCACATCCGGGTTGACCTCGCACAGAAGAACCAGGAGGTATTTGATTGGTTGTAACTAAGGATGACCTAAACGTTTCGTCATCAAATATGTGCTGGAATTGCTGTTCATCAAATATGTGCTGGAATTGCTGTTGGAATTTCAACCATTGTTGTACATTTCATAACTTCAGATTGATATTTAAAGGTACCTGTAATACTATTTTTTAAGTTTAAAAGTATTAGATAAAATAATTGTTTTATAAAATAATGATGTACCTAATTAAATTTTAAATAAATAAATTTATTTTCTTTATTATTTCAAGTTGTGACTACTTCATAATTATTATTATTCACACCTTTCTTTGACAGCTTTATGTAACGTATATGTTTGTATAACAATACCAATTTAATATTTGTTTCAGCATGACCACTCACGATCTATATTTGTTGGAAACATGCCATTTGGTAAGAGTTTGCTATCATCATTTGTGTGTTTTATTATCATTATATATAATTTCTTGGCATTGTCCAGTTATTTATGCTACTAAGCCTGTTTCTTGGCACTGTCAGGTTATTTATGCTGCTATGCCAATTTCTTGTCCAACTACCACTGCATGCGAAACATAAATGTTTTATTTGATGTAAAATCTATAGGTAAATCACTAATACATGATAGAAATGGAATATGGTCTCTCCTCGTTTACAAATTCACATTTTCAACTTGACATTTATTGACAGACACCGAGGAAGACCAAATGAGGGAACAATTTGCCATATGTGGAGAGATTGAGAATGTTCGCATCGTACGAGACAAGAAGTTTCGGCTCGGCAAGGGATTTGGCTATGTTTTGTTCAAGGTAGTTTCCTTTTCATCGAAAAACTTACCCTTAGTTTACTGGTCTCAAAAATGTGTCAGACTTGTGGATTGTCTAATTCTGATACTTACAACAACAAAAAGGCAACTGTTTATTTAATTGTAACATCAAAACATGTAAAGATAAGTGGTGTAATTTATTTGTAGTGAACATTGCATTTACCAAAAAACTACTGAAGTCACCAGGTGCATCTGTTAATGATGACATGTGATACATTTTATTTAGTTAAGCATGTTCATTTCATCACATGACGAATTGCACATGATACCGTATGTTAGTGTCATGAGGTAATTATGCTATACTAATCAGTTAGTGCCTTGAACAAATAATACAATTCTACGTAGTTTGTTGAAATTATCTTCAGAATGTTATTTTGTTTAAAAACAACTAAAACAATTACATCATGAATTTTTTAGATATTAAAAAATTGCAGAACTGACAACTATTTTTGGCTTGGATGTAGAATAGACCTATGTGACTTAATATATTATTCACTCACATTTTATTCTGAAATAATTACCATTTGCCAAAGTATTTCTGACTGCAGGAGTTAGACTCTGTTGGGCTGGCTTTGAAACTGGATGGCTCAACATTTCGGAAGCGGAAACTACGAGTTCAAAGGTCAACAAGCAACCCGCAAAAGGCAATGCCAATAGCCCCAAAGAAAGGAAAGAAGATGAAAATGCAGAAGACACCAACACCAGACATAACCATATCCTTTTGCATCTTGGATAACAACAGCGCCCCGTCCAGATATTTATTCTGAGGGACAGCATTGTTAATAAATCGAAACAATAATGTAATGGGGCGTTTTTGACAAAGATATTCAAATGTGTTTCTTCATATTCCAATAGCTTTATATGGTTACTCCAGTAAAAACAACATTTGTAATAATTACATATCCCTAAGTTACTTTGACACATTGATAATGTGTGACTCTCAGGCAATCGATACCTTTGTTCAATGTTTAATAGATGTTTATGATATGTTTAATAAACTTTTATGATATATCTTTAATATATTTTATGATATATGAACTTGAAACACTCCAGAATTAAAACAAATCGTTCTGTGCTTAATCTTTGGGAGTAATTTACAAAAACGTGCTAAAGTTGTTGCATTGGTAATTATTGTTTTGACAATGTGCTATAAATGTAATTTTCATTTGCTTCAAGCATAACAACAATTACTTTGTAATTTTCTAATTAATGGGCAGACAAAATTATATTAATTGTGCATTTTAAATGTTTTACCTAGCTGCTGTATTTAAAATAATAAAATAAATGCAAATATTTCATATTCCTTGTACCGAAATGCATTAATACAAAACAGTTTCTCGGTTGTTTTATCTTTCTTAACGTTACCACGACGACAGACCAGTTATGAGGCGAACAAAACCAAAATCAAAGAAGAATTCTGGTGCCCGAAGGAACAGCTTCATGGGCGATGTTTCTTCAAAGAAGAAAGTTGACCGTCAGAAGCAGAGGGTGAACCGGAAGAAGTTCAAGAAGACGAAGGCGTCTTCCAGTGGGAAGAGAACTCCGTCAACTGGGAAAGTGTTTGCTCGCAACAGACTTGCCAAGAAGATGAAGAAAACCAGTCAGTGATGAGGGAAAGTGAAAGGATTAGAAGGATATGTGACTAAACTTGTATGTGAGAGTTGTAGTTTAAAAGTACAGACGACTGTTTTTCCATTAATATCCCACAAAGGTTTTCCCTCTTTAAACAGAATCGTCAAATTTAAGGGAATTTTCAAAATGCATACATCTGCCATCTTATTATCGGGGAAACTATTTCAACGACACACCAGCCAAAGTGTCCCTGTAGCAGATGCAGGAAGTTTAATTTATTTTCAAGCGCAGAAGTTAGTTACAACTCCTCAGTCACACTTGGCTGGTTGGTGCTTTATTTTCTCTCCAATGATTCCAGGTGTAAGAAACTTTGGAGTGGGTGTGTCAGGGCAGCGTGCCTGAGTTAGTAATGTGCCACAGACTGTAAAGCATTACAATGTCACGAATGGTGGTTTGATTATCACACCATATGTCACATATAGTGGTGTCACCTTTTGTGTGGAACAGAAACTAACGCACAGCGACACAATTGTGGGTGTCAGAACACGGCGACTGTATAAAAAGGGACATTTTTGAAATCCACTCTCCAGCGTGCCATTTTATATACCCATAGACGTTATTAGATACAGTCTGGTCAAGCCCCGACATGTGTTTCTTTTTATCTTGTAGCAAATGTCAGCAACATCTGCTATAAACCATGTCATATTGCAGACTGTTCAGAAGAGATTCATCTAGTGGTTGTAATCTGTTCCGAGTTTCTCGCAGTCAATTTTTATTGGTTCATGGTGTCGGGAGATGCAGCTAGCAGTAGTCACAAATTCTGGTGAAGAAAACTATTTGAAACATCACTAATAAAGGGAGGAGAGGCTGTGTGAGAAATCACCAAGATGTAGATACATGTCACATTGCAGCAGCTATCCAGTTTGTAACTTGTTTCTTGGCATTCTACTCCTGATTTTACAGGATCAAAACATAGTTTTCTAGCCTGTTGTAGTCATGTCATTGAAGTGATTAAACTCATATACCGGTCTCCTGACAGGTGAAACAGACACCACAGTGAAGTAGTTCAGAACAAGGCATCGATATACAGAACATGTCTATGTTAGCCAGATTCAAAATGACATCGTTAAGTACAACGATTGTATTTGTTTGTTATGTAAACATTGATATGAATGAGGCACTTGATATTGATGATGTGGCATACCACGTCAACAGTTTTCAGCCTTTAGTAAAAACTATAAGTGCACAGAATCTTGGTTTTGTTGTACTGTAAAATGTTGTGTTTTTGTGTCAGCTTTAAAATGTATTTCTAATTTTTTTCTGGGTAATTATCACTTTAAATTTAAGAGGTGCAAAAACATTGTGAATTATATTTAAAGGAGGTTCAGTTAAAAACAACACACACACACACACACACACACACACACACACACACACACACACACACACACACACACACACACACACACACACACACACACACACACACACACACACACACACACACACACACACACACACACACACACACACACACACACACACACACACACACACACACACACACACACACACACACACACACACACACACACACACACACACACACACACACACACACACATGTATATATATACATATATATAAATAAATGTTGTCATACATTATGTGATGTGGCTGTGTAAACTTTATTTCAATATAGTTATTAATATAATTGTTGATGCCTGGTCATTCAATTTGAACATAGAGTTTTTAAATCATGTTAAGCAATACAACAGTACCTTCTTTAATACACTGACTGCTTAAATGTGTTTTGCTGAACCTGTTTGTTGAAAGTTTATTTTCATCACGCCTTCGTTGGAATACATGTACATGGATTTACGTGACAGCATGGTGATTTTTTTTTATAAAAATGGAACTGTTCATTAAAAGTATTTATATTTTTGTTAAAACATCTGGATGTGAAAAATATTTTGGTGAGTTATTTTATGCTGCATAATGTAATTTGTACTTTAAAAAATGAACAGAATACATTGCCTTTGTTCTAGTCAAAGCTGCATATTTACGCAACCATTGGCCATGTTTGTCTTAGACTGCTGTTCTACTGTAGTTTTAATCACATTACAGTTGCAGCCAATATGTGCACTGCAGAATACAAAATTCCTAATATTTACATATTTGTCAATATTTACATCCTAATGCTTTTCCCATCATCCCCAACTGTCCCCGTGGTCCCCACGGTGTCCCCAATGGTCACGTGGCTATCGTGAGCCTGGACACTGGTTCAGGTGGGTTGAGTCCCTGGTTCTCGAGACTGGTGTACTCCTCAATGAGGGAGGAGAGGGAGTTGAGTGCCTCCCCTATCAGCCCTGTCTCCATCCCCTCCACGCTTGTGTAGTGGTGCAGGTGTGCCTGGCAACAATGTTAAGACATTTTTATACAATTTTCTTTTTTATGTATTGGAAGCCTATTACTATATATGTATAGTGCAGGGTGTGTACCTAGGCCTACCATGTGTGTACGGTCAAAGCGAGAACCAGCGAACAATTTGAAGTTGCCATTGGTCTCCACCAGGGGTCAGCACTTAGCCCACTTCTGTTCAACATGCTGGTTGATACGACACCACAGGAAGTGTGCTCAAGGCCGCCATGGGAACTGCTCTGTGTAGATAACTAGGCAATCAATGACACGACCGTGTCGGGTGCCCCAGAGAGACTTCAACTGTGGAAGTGGAACAATGCGTAGACCGACAGTGGTCTGAAGATTAATGTGGCAAAGACAAAACATCTGACAATAAGGGAAACAGCGGGACAAATACTACTGAATGGAGAAGACCATTTCAAGGCCCTGGGATGAGTAATCAATAAAGATGGACCAATCGACAATGATGCAGACCTATGAGTGCAAACCGCATGGTCAAGCTGGCAGAAACTGACCGGGGTCCTATAAAATAAGAAGATGAACTGAAATCAAAGGTATATGAGGTCACCATTAGACCTGCCCTGGGGCATTTGTAAAGACGAGAGGAGAACAACGTCACCCACAGAGTCGTGAACGTGGCGCCACCAGGTGTCAGATGACAGGGACGTCGAAGGAAGACGTGGAAACAACAGATGAGAGAGGACATGAGGGGGGGAGGAGGGGGTCACTGTGGAGGACGAGGACTTGGGCGACCCCGTATAGATAGGATAAATGCCAGCAAGGTGAGCATCTTGTAATAAATACTATTTTCAACATGTAATTGATTAGTTGAATAATTACATTTCTATGTTTTTTTTTAAATATACAACTTGATTGGCTATATACTTTTACGGCAAATTAAATATCCTAATTGTATTTTCTTTGACAAATATTTATTACTGAAATATACAATTTGAGAAGTTGCCCACCTTCCGTCTGTACAGCTTGACACACCTGTCACGGAGGTCGGTGAAGTTGTGACGCAGACAGGTGTTGTTTGCTAGGGAGAGGAGGGAGTAGGTGTGTCCGACGGGGGGCACAGAACACAACCCTGTCTTCCACCCATCCTGGTTCCAAGGGATGAAGCAGAGTTTGGGACGGAGGCTGAAAGCGGATAAAAATCATCATTTGTATAGAACCTATTTAAATTTTGCATATACAACTGTACATTTGCCTACATTGGGCACTTCACACTAACCCTAATCATTCAGCATTCCCAGGTATATTGATATTTTAGAAACATTGCATCTTAGACACATCTGGGGCCCAAATAGAACTCTGATTTGTGCCAGCCGCAACTGTAGTGGTCACGTGTGACTACGTTGTGTACTTGGAAAATAAATGAGTGAAAAATAGAGTTTGTTTATGTCGACTGCACCGTCTTTTCGACCTCAAAAGTTTGCTAAGACGGGCTATTTATAAAACATTAACATGTGAGATTATGCTGCATGATTGACTTAACGAAACAAACTATTAAATGTTGGCAAAGACACAGTTACAACAGCAACGTTATTTCCTCCAAAACAGTCATATTAAAAAAAATAACAAACACATTTGGTATTATAATTGAAAAATTTACATGGAATATATTATTCACGGCTCCAAGATTTTGTTATTTTTGTAAGAAATTCACTTACTTTGTGCCACAACTTTTTGAAACGTACAACGTTTCGACCCATCAGCTATGTAACCAAGACCTAAGGTTGATGGGTCGAAATGTCGTACATTTCAAAAAGTTGTGCTCCAAAGTAAGTGAATATCTTATGAACATTTATTATAAATATGAGCTTTTACAATGTGATAATTGTTTTACAGAAAACCTTATTTTAACGGGATGAATGAGACATGGCCTAACTACCCACCGCTCTATGTTACGAGCGTATGTCTGACACTGGGACGGCCCCCCGCAGTAACAGGGCACACGCGAGGTAGACGGAGCGCTTCGGGTCGGCCTTCATCAACTGGTGGCTCTGCTCAAATGCATCTGAGAACATCTGGTCAAGTCTGAAGAACAATGTTGCAATATGTGTAAACAAAATAATAATGTGTTTATTCCGACCGATAAGGAAACATTTTAAATCTCTGAATGCTGACAAAGTAAACTATATATTATTATTGGATGCTGTTGGATGTTTTTGGGTATCTGAAATTGCAGCATGAAAAATGCACCACTCCAAAATCAACCATACTGTTGACTTGATTATTTCACAGTGATCAAATATACATTGTTTATCTTCTTGTTTGAATCAAACCATGTTATAAGTTATTTCACTGATGTATCTAATAATGACTATAAACCTGCACAGTACATGAGCAAATACAAAATACTGATACTCACAGAATTTTTTTTTAATTAAACATACCCGTATAAAAACTATACAAAATATTGATGTTCTGCATCACTTTCAAAATACTGAAAAATTATGGTTATGCAAAATGATGTGTGTTTTGTGGACTAATGGGTGCTTTTAAAATCCTGACCTGCGAGGTTGAACTTTGACATCAGCCGATGCAAACAGTGGCGTCTGGCTAGCAACAAGGTAGTGTAACCGTGGAAACGGCACGAGGTTCATTGTAATCTCGTTCAGATCCACATTCATTGAACCTTCAAAGCGGGCAGAACTGTCAAAAAATCACAAAATTTATGTTCAGTTGCACAGATGAACTAAATATGATAAGATTACAATAATATTTTTTTGAAGATTAGATATATTTATAATATTAGACATATTGTAGAATTGACTGGTCTACTATTTTACCTTCTTCGCATCTGCATCTTCATCTTGTAGTTGTACACTCGCTATTCCAACTTAGACATGTAACACAGAACTCCCCCTCCGTACTGATCTCCTAAGCAGTTACCCATGACATGCGCTACAGTGTTACTGTCTATTAGAAATCAGATACTCACGGAGAAAGATTCTTATTACTTAATCATTTGCAGAAGACTTTTCCAGTATTTGTTTCAAGAACTTAAATATAGACAGCGTAATACAGAATTCAATACAATTATCTAAGTGGCCTGGCTCCGTGGATGCCAGACTTGATGCTACATGGTACGAATCTTCCTCCCCCAGTCGCAATAGCACACAACATTTTCGTTAAATAATGGCTATTTTGCTATCACCTGGCTATTCTATTGGTCAGCGTCAGGTCAGTGTTGCTGCTCTGCACTATCTGCATCTAGCCTTAGCGAATTTGGACAACCTAATGTACTAATTTTAGGACATCAAGGCATGCTTCTTGCTCGAGTACTGCAGTTCCACGATATACTGTTAATTATGACTTCATATATAATGATTATAATATTTCATGGAAAGCAATTACAAGGAATTCATGCAACCATAATTCCTTTCTATGTGAAGGCAGCACAAGAAACCTTAATTCCTTTCAATGTGATGGCAGCACAAGAAACCATTAATTCCTTTCAATGTGAAGGCAGCACAAGAAACCTTAATTCCTTTCAATGTGAAGGCAGCACAAGAAACCATAATTCCTTTCAATGTGATGGCAGCACAAGAAACCTTAATTCCTTTCAATGTGATGGCAGCACAAGAAACCATAATTCCTTTCAATGTGAAGGCAGCACAAGAAACCTTAATTCCTTTCAATGTGAAGGCAGCACAAGAAACCATAATTCCTTTCTATGTGAAGGCAGCACAAGAAACCTTAATTCCTTTCTATGTGAAGGCAGCACAAGAAACCATAATTCCTTTCTATGTGAAGGCAGCACAAGAAACCTTAATTCCTTTCTATGTGAAGGCAGCACAAGAAACCATAA
>JAODUO010002744.1:0-20696 GCA_025642075.2 Ridgeia piscesae
AACGGAGGGGGCTGGTGTTACACTCTGATTTAGGATATGTGTCGGGAAAAACCCGTCGAGTTTTGCACGCTGCGGGTACCAATGATGATAAATTGGTCTTGTTTGCATTTAACTTTAGTTTACTATTTTTCATCCAAAGGGAGACATCTTGGAGACAATCCCTGAGCTGGTTTAAGGAGCGGCAAGCATCTGGTGTAGTCAACGAAATGTAGATTTGGGTGTCATCGGCATAAAGGTGATGATCTAAGTTGTGACCTTGGATAACAGAGCTTAAAGGTGTTGTGTATAAAGTGAAAAGCAAAGGCCCCAAAACAGAAACCTGTGGGACACCACATGACGTGGGCAACATGTCTGAAAAGCAGTTACCTATTTTAATGGCTTGCTGTCTGTCAGTAAGATATGAAGTAAACCAGCTCAGGGCTGTGCCAGATATGCCGTACCATGTTGATAGACGTGTAATGAGAATATTGTGGTCGATGGTGTCGAAAGCGGCGGATAGGTCAAGCAGGGTCAGGGCGGTAACTTTTCCATTGTCGATGTTGAGGTTAATGTCATTGTGTACTTTTAAAAGAGCAGTTTCTGTAGAATGAAATTGTTTATATGCAGACTGCGACACATTAGATAGACCATTTTTGTAGATGTGAGATCTGAGACGATTAGCTACAACCTTTTCAAGTATTTTTGAGATGAAACTTAGGTTGGAAATAGGTCTGTAACTGTTTAATTCTTCTTTAGGCAGAGTTGGTTTCTTAAGAACTGGATTAAAATGGGCACATTTAAAATCGTCAGGGAAAAAGCCGTAGCATAAAGATGCATTTATGATATCTGTTATTGGTTTAATTAATACGTCAAGGCATGCTTTCAGTAGTATGGTGGGGATTGGATCAAGGTCACACGATTTACTTGGGGATGACATGATGATTTTTCTCACTTCAGTAGTTGTAGCTGGTTCAAACGATGCAAGTTGAAAATTTAGTTGTGGAAAGTCTGCATGAACCGTGTGCGGAGTATGACATGTGAAAGTTGATTGTATAACACTAATTTTGTCTTAAAAATGACTCGAAAAAGAGTTACACAATTACTTGATTGATGCATGAGTTGGTAGAGAAGGAGCAGGCCGCCTGTGTAAGATTTTATTAATGCATTCCCATAGCTGTTTTGGCGTAGCAGAATTTGTTGATACCATGTTCTCATAATAATGCGACTTTGCTTTTGACATTTCTCGGTTGCATTGATGACACTGCCGTGTATAGCGTGATCTGTCTAAAGATGATCGAGATTTTCGCCACACACGTTCCAAATAACGACGGCGCTGTTTAGATTTGATTATTTCCGGGGTCATCCAGGGAGCTGGCGGTTTTTGCGACACAGATTTAGTTTTAATGGGTGCATGTTTGTCAAGCAATGTTTTAAGTATTTGATGGTACTGTTTGTACAATTCTGATAAATGTTCTCTGGGATGTGTGACGAGGTTGGACGTTGTGATATCAGCCATAAATGCTGCAATGTTGATACTGTGAAAGGCTCTGTAAAACACATTATGTTTGGACACGGCAGGGGCTGTACGAACTTTAAGATTAGCAATTACTGTATTATGGTCCGACAGGCCATCTACAACTGTGGGTGTCTGGATGTTTTTGCAAGAGGAGCGAGTTATTATGATGTCGAGCCAATGGCCAGGTATGTGTGTTGGGAAATTTACATGTTGTGTTGTGTCAAATGATGCTAGAATGTCATTAAATGTAGTAGTTGTTGCAGATGGTGTGTCCAAATGAAGATTAAAGTCGCCAACAATATAAAAATCTGAGTGTATGGTTACAACATTTTCCAAAAGATCCTGGAACTGTTCAAAGAAATTAGCTGGATGACCTGGAGGGCGATAAATGCAAATGAAATGACCAGAGAAACAGGAATTTGATATGTTCAGACACATTGACTCAAAGGTGGTATAGTTAGGGCTGGGCTGAAGGTTTACTTTAAACTGTTTTGAAACAAGAAAACCAACACCACCACCTCGACCAACTGGTTGTGGTTTATGGTGGAAGACGTAACCGTGATCGACGGATGTTTACACAACAGTAGTATTTTATTTATTATTATTTTGTAACGTATTTATTATTTATATATTGTTGCTTTAGGAAAGTAATATATAAAGCGCTGTGAACGCACGCTAACTCTCTCTCTCTCTCACTCACTCTCTCTCCCTCGCTTCCCCCCCTCTCTCTATGCATTATAGAAAATAAAGATTTATTTGTAGTTCAATTAATTATGGGGAATCCAAATTTGCCATAATATTTAGTGTATCCAGGTGAAAAGATGAGGTGCAAGTTCAGTATTTATTTATTCTGGTTCATATTTGCAAGGCGAAATTAACCTGATATATTACCCATTAGTGACTGATGTATATTTGTAGTTCCCTTGGGAGTTTCAGTTGCTATTCCAAAATGAATCAGACCTTTTACTACATGACATGTATTTGCATGACACATTTACAATAAAATCATATTTTTCAGTAATACAAACATGGTCATATCACCAGAGATATAGGTTACAGAACTTAGAAACTTCCCTGGTGTATTCCTTAAATGGGTTAACAACTAGTGAAAATAAATGATGTCTTGCTCTGAACTTTACTGATTTTAGTAATTACTTGCGTTAATTTAGTTTATGCAGTCCTATATAACAGGAATTCCCCTTAGCTTCTGCATCAATATAATTATGCTATCTTATATATGCAGCATGTTCCAAAATGCAGATGATTCAGGCTAAAAACATCAGATTTTGTTCCTGATTTCTAATGTACATTTATAGAATACACCTGTACAGTGTCTAAGTTATGTGATTTGTATCCCTGGAGATATGACCATTGTATGGTTCAAAATAGGGTTTGTCCATTTTGTTGGAGATGTGTAATACAGTGCAAGTCCTGGTTTATTTTTGGAATAGCAACTAGACCTCTAATTGTAATAATAAAAAATTTTAAAAATTTTTTAAAGGATTTTGTTATTAGGATATTATAGGCACTATCCTGGGCACAATCTGTATATTCAGCATCTGATGGTGTTTGTTTTGTGCTGACAAATGAATTGTGAGATAATTTGTCCAAAACAACTATGGAATACACAGTGAAATTATACAGTCTAACAGAACCCCAAATTTGGCAGCTCGGCCTGATGCTTTCTACAGAAGTGGGGAGGGGTGTTCAAATTGAACAGGTCAGCCAGGGGAAAAGAGTAAAGTGCCTTGACCAGTCCTGAATACTGGACACTGGCTTATAAGAACTTACCTACACTTTTATGGTGTGTACATACTAAACTTTATAAACTTAGATCTTAATTGCAATAATTGAGGCACAACCAACTTGTAGAAAAAAAAACCAAAATGAAGGCTAGAACTGCCTACTAGTCCTTACACTTGAAAAGATAAGGGGGATTAGACTAGTAAACCTGCCTGCAAAGTAGCCCGGGTTTTAACGGTCATGTCATCCACCCTACTGTAGTCAACCAAGCTTTGTAGTCACAACCATAACCCATCCACAGGCCCAACTGGGATGTAACTGAATCCCAAGTCATTAAAATATTGACAAATCTTTGCTAAGGAACAACAGGCTGCATCAATGACAGCTTCATATACCGGGGAATTACTGATAAATTATGACATTTTCTTAGTCTTAGACGACCAGCTATGAACCTCGCTATTACCTGTAGAATACACAGATAACAGCGCATCAATTGGCAAGTGCCTTGAGCAGTCCTAAGCACTGGACACTGAGCTATAATTATAAGAACTTACCTTCAATTTTATATAGTGTATATGCTAAACTTTATAGACTTACATCTTAATAATTTATGTATAACCATGCATTGGCATTGCCATCAGCGCACGTCGTTTAGACTAGAGCGTCTGCACTGGCTATCCGTGTGTGGACCACAGAATGAGTCAATGACAAATCAGATGGGTTCAACGACAACGTCGAACCATAGCTCTAGTGCTGAAGGAGTACATGTAAAAACTACTTTAGTCCAGTGCAAATGGTAACCCCAATATCACCCTGAACTTACCGTCGCTTGCTCAAATTACATTCAACGACCGAATATTTCAGCTAAGTTGAAATATGGTCACGTGGTTTATGTTACATTCGATGACCGAATATTTCAACGAAGTTTGCCGGGTAATTTGCACGTGACCATATATGACCCATATGTGGTCACGTGCAAATTGTGCGCATGCGCACAAATGAAAAATGACCCAAATTTTTTAAGACCAATTTTTCGTTTCAGTCTCAGATTTTGAAAATGCCTCATGGTTGATGTAAACGATGCATAAGTGCACTTACCAGTTTTATTTCAAAACCAAAATGGGACATGAAAGCATCTTTTTTATGCTGTAATAGGTATACTTTATACTGAATAACATGATTTTGCAATAAAAAAACAAAAATAATTTGTGTCCCTTCAAATTGCATGATTTGCCATCTAACTCAACACAGACAACAGCTATTTAAAAGTATTCACACTCCTTAAACATGGCAAAAAATAAAACAATTATTAAATTAAAATATTTACATCGTTTGTTAAAAGTTGTATAAAATGTCATACAAAAATTAAAAAACTGCGACTACCCAGGGTAGGCCAATTAGGCTTAGAGCAGTGCCAGTCCCCCGTGGGGTGTGAATGGCATATTTTCACCAGTAAATATACAGCCTTCATGAAAGTAGCATATTTTCATAAATCTCATACTCATAGCCATTCTACACAGATAAATACAATAAGCCTTCCATAAAATTAATATTCTAGACTTGTACGTGTCAATGCCTGGAACAGCAAAAGAAAGTTCAAAAGGAACAAAAGCTAAATGTAAGTTCATATACAGTGCAGTAACCAATCCTCAAGATTGCCTAAGTTGCCTTACATGTTACTTCCTGGCAGATCTGTTCTACAGAACACCATACTGACTTCTCTGGAAAGTTTCCACCCACACTGCAATCAATACTCAAGGGTTATTCGCACACAAATATTAAATAGTTTGTGTACAGGATCATGCTCGTTCGTAGCCAGACTGGGATCTCTGTTAACTATTTTTCCCTACTTTTTGACAGTTGACAATGTAGTTATTTTTAGATGTCATGAATACGCACAGCCATTACAGTATTTTAACACATGTAAGCATTTTCATATTGTTCTCTAAATGATTGTAGGTTACCATGATGTCACTGCTAATATAGTTACTTAATCCAGTCCGCACCACTTCAGTTCTCTATCACACATCTACACCCACGGTGTTACTCTGTGTTATTCCAGTAATCACTGTTCACATAATTCTTTAACTTTATCTTCTGACTGTCCCTCCATCTGCATCCTCCTCTTGAAGTGCTTCCTGTCTGTGTCGAGGTCCAGACTCTCTTCAATCGCAGCCAGTTCCTTCACATACGTCTCGCTGGAGGATGATCTCTGCTATCACCTCCTCATGGCGTCTGCAGAATGCCTTCAAACTGTAATGGAGTAGACGAGAGACTACACATGTTGTATGGATTCACATATACAACTGTAGCAAGCAGACACAGGCACAAAGACCTGGCTGACTCACTCAGCTGTACCATAAAACAGTTGTCAAAACACCAGACTGGTTGGTTGGTTACCCTTTTACAGTTACATTGCATGCTCTTGCATATGTATACTTGCATATGATAAACAATTTTCACACCTGTCTCTTTAGTTATACTGTACACGTGAAAGGTCAAGATGCTCCACACAAATGACAACAATGTATCATAACAGAAGGAAACAATCAACTTGGTCCTCACAGAAGGTCAACAAAGTCCATTGGTGCAAGCACAAATATACACAAGTTTTATTATTTTATTGTTTCATGTTCAAAATGGGATTATTATAGTGTACACATGTACAGTGATCTTATAAAAAACAGAATTTTTTTGGATAAGAACACAAAGAACAAAATGAACAACCTTATCCACAGAGAACACCTGTTATATAGCCCACAAACAAGGTACATGAAGAATATCAACATGCCTCACACATAAGATCACCATGGTCCGTTAGAAAGGAAACATGGTCCACACTGACCACCAATTTGGTTCTTACAGAAGATTACCTGGGTCCACAGAAGATCAACATGGCTCACGTAGTCATGGCAACCATGCAGAAAAGTTCAACAGTCCTCATGATAGAAAAACTTGACTCTGTTATTATGTTCCTAATTGCAATAATGATTCTCATAAATACACTAGTTATTACTATTCTAATTTACTCACAGAATCCTGAGGGTCAACCTCAACTTGTGGTGGTGCTTTCAGTAGAAGTTTCTCGTGAACTCTTCTAAAAATAACAAAGAAGTTCATTAGATAAATAAAGTGTACCAGAAATTATTTTATTTTACTCTATATTTTGTTGATAATTGACCAGTTTTTGAGTTGTCTGTTTGTAATGTTATTAACACGAAATACTCCCCACCAGTCAAATGTAACATACTCGCATTGACACTTGCATTCACCCACACATACACACCCACATACACACCCACACTCACTCACTCACTCACTCACTCACTCACTCACTCACTCACTCACTCACTCACTCACTCACTCACTCACTCACTCACTCACACACACACACACAGACAGACAGACAGACAGACAGACAGACAGACAGACAGACAGACAGACAGACAGACAGACAGACAGACAGACAGACAGACAGACAGACAGACAGACAGACAGACAGACAGACAGACAGACAGACAGACAGACAGACAGACAGACAGACAGACAGACAGACAGACAGACAGACAGACAGACAGACAGACAGACAGACAGACAGACACTCACACACACACTCACTGACTCACTGACTCACTGACTCACTGACTGACTGACTGACTGACTGACTGACTGACTGACTGACTGACTGACTGACTGACTGACTGACTCACTCACTCACTCACCATCACAAGAACCAACACCTGCAGACAACACACCAATAAAGCAGTCACATGTGCAATGTGCATGCATGGTTGTATCACTGAATGCTACCTTATCTTCACTGATTATCTAACAATTCAAGGGCATCAGTTACTGGAGGTCAGCAGTCAAGTATGTCATATTGAAGAACGAATCTGGAAAAACCAAGGTAGATCAGAGGAAGCAAGTGACCACATAGAAGGGCAAAAGGACCTTGGCACCTTGGATGAGATACACTTACAACACTCCAAAGGAGGCACATTAAAATACACCACAAGTGCAGCATCTTAGTTAATATCACTCGCCCATTGCTGCAAGATGTAACTCATGTTTACTCTACCCTTTCTTGTTGTGCATCGGGGAAGAGACTTAGCTGGGTCATCATCTACGAGTGCGATAAGCAGATACATTCCCCAAGACTTTCTCACTCCATTCAGATGTACCACCAAGAAGTTGCCAAAACACCTGATACATATTTGTTGATAACCCTGTCGCAGTTACCCACAATAAAGTCTTACCCATTCCATGCATATGGGCATGGATCGTTGTAGTTTGTTTTCATTGATAATTGTAGTTTGTCTGTCTTTAATGTTGAATAAATTTGAGAAAAACATACTGATATAATTATTATGTACACAAATATTTGCAAAGTTTCTCACATAATAAGTTAAGTTATACAGGAACAGCCCACACTGATTCTGTAAAATGTCGTGATAGTTTGACATCACTTTGCATTTCCTACCTTTCAATAAATCTTCCAATTCCTGAATCTCTTTCCTCACAATATTAGCTGTCCTTTTCCCAGCGTATCGCCTAAAACACAACATATGTGATAGTTAAACGCATGCAACATCAGCTACAAATCAGATGCAAAATGAGACTGATAAATATAAGTACATGAACATGTATTACCTGGTACATGTGTGGTTACATTTGAAGACAAAAACATGTTCATAATGAGTATAAATAAAAAGACTGGAAATATCGCAATGGCCATGATAATAGTACTGTAGGGAATATAAATAGTTGCATTCCAATAGGTATTACACTAAAACATTATTACAATAAGTTAGGAAATGTAGGATACAGTTATGTACATTCTCTATAAAAAATAATACAATTGTTAAGACTCCACTTACATGTAAAGCAGCTGACCCTCCTCTGAGTAAATCTTCATTAGAAAAGGCAGCCTGGGCATGGCTGATCTGTGGGTACCGTGGTGCACTGCCATGCAGAGACAGGCTGCTGGCACTGACAGACAAAACAGTGTTATTACGAGAAGTAATGTAACTCAGAAACGGACATCATGCTTCAGTCTATGCTCTAAGCCAGACACCATGATGCAACATTATAGATGCAAGAATTAAAACTTACTTTGGAGCTTTAGTTGTAACTTGCTACGTTGCTACACAACCTGTGGATCTAAATCGTTCACTGATGTCATGTGATGTCACTCACATTCATTAACACTGATTTTACATGCAAACTTACACATCTAAATACTGTACCATATAACGCATAATTAACCAGTCATATGTTTTTCAATATTTCTTATGACAAACAACGTACACTGCTTGCATAAAATAAATTATGATGCGGCCACAAGGACAGTAAGGAGCTCTGCCATGTGTCAGATGTGATGAAATTCATTAACCAACCGTTTTAATGTTACATTTATTTTTCAATACAATTTTAACACATTTAAAAGCATTGCAGATATATTATTATTTGCCTCTGAGCAGCTATCAAACTGATTAATGGTGTTCAGAAATGCTGCATGTTATTGTTAGTATTAAAATCTAGCCAAATCCAATCTAGGAGTAATAAATGTAAACAAAGGGCAGCAGTTATCACTGTTACTGATTGTTTTATCTTGAACTTGACCTGATTGATCACTCCCTTTCTGCAGTCATCACCAGGGGCAAGGCATACGGTTGATAATAACTTTCTGGAAAATCAAACTGGTGTCATTTTATACTATTTCTCTTGTACTTGTATAACACCATATACTTATACAAATATGGCGCTGTAGAGTCAATAAACATACCCATTTCCATAACAATTACTGAGACAGGGGTACCCTTTGTAACAAATGTTATTACTATAAACATTTTAATTAATATACATATAGTCATATTTTTTATTATTTATGTATCTTAATATGTTGTGAAGCACCACGAACAATACTCGATGTAGCAAATAAAATATACAATTATGATTATTAAAAGAATTTTGTGAGCTTCAGCACTTGGGAGATGATACTGTTACAATGCTCCAAAGTTGGTACATAGATTAATCTATAGATAATCAAATAGCACAGTTTGCCTACCCAGGATTCCAGTTCCACGATCTTGTATTTGTACGGTAGTTGGTTCAATGTTCCTTCATCAACTTGCAAAGACAAACAGTTCTTTGGCGTGGTGCCAGGGGAATCGCTTGAGACGTCTGTCAGCCAGGGTTGAAGCAAATTAAGCGTCGAGGCATTGAGCTGCAAGTGTAAATACTGGTGATTATTACTTAGCAAATTATACACATGGAAAAAACAAGTTATAATCATCAGAATACAACACAATATATGTAACACAGCTCTAACCCCTCCTAGTAGTCCGAGGGGATTAAGGGGGCTATTGGAACAGGGTTAGGGGTATTCAAACATAAGATTTCAGCATGTAAATGATTTCTGTTTTATTTAAAAAAATGATATTAGTATCAATGAATAAAATATTTCTATTTGACATGCTTAAAAATTACAGTCTCAGAGGGACTTGCCTGGCTGCCAGAATAACAAACAGAGATCAGTGGAAATTATGTATTGTGTTACCACATCACGTTGATGAGTTAAGTATGTAAGTAAAAATCACAATCACCTACAAAAAAGATGAATCACATTATTGGTCATGTTACTTTTTAAATAGTTCTGTGAAAATTATCTGAATGTTGTTTAGCAGTTACAAAATATCCACATTTGAAGAACAAGCACAGACTGATGTGTCTTTCTGAGGTGTACTAGCACTGGTTTACAGTTACGCCATCGCATCGCTGTGGCAATATCACCGACGGTCATGCCTCATGGCCGTGGGCGTGACGCTGTCAGTCCTGTCACTGTCAGTTCGTCTTCATCTTCAACTCCAAGTCTCAGCCTCAGGACAATGTCATTGACTGATTCAGCCCTAGTTCTGACTCGGTGACTGATTTATTCTGTGACGACACTGTGTGAGTGCATGCCAATGTGTGTGACTGTGTCAGTGTCTTTGGCACACGGCGGATCAGTGACACTAATTGCCAGCTGGCAGCTGTGCGGGCGCCTCCAGCAGTATCATGCCCACCTTTTCTGTCTTCGCCAGCCAAGTCCACAGTTTTCTCCATGTAGAAAACATTTCTTCTGTTCGCTGAAATTGTATGATATTTCCGCACTTGCGTAGCTTGCTGACAGCGGCGAGCGGTACTTTGAGTAAGGGTCAGCGTCTCCAAACATCTTCTTGGTTACCTCGTGTGAAGAAGAAGGAGTTGGATTTGTAGATTTGTGGGGATATTTTGTTGGTAAAGAAGACATGTTTATGAGAGATGGCCTCCATCTAAGCGGAAAGGGCGCAGCAGTGTTCTCCGAGAACCTTCTTCGATCGATGAATAATGGAACAGGTTGCAACTTTTTAAACTAGTTTCGCAGGGGGGATACACAGAGAAGCCAAATACCAGAGGCATAGATAAAGATAGCAAAAAGACATCAGCAAAGAACAGCCTGGAAAGCCCTACGGAATTTGGTTATAAATGTGTTTGTTTAAATGCAAGGAGCATAGTAAACAAAAGAAATGAACTAAACATTATGGTAGAAGATATTGACCCTCACATAATAGGTATAACTGAATCTTGGGCCACACCTGATATATCAGATGCTGAATTAGGAATGACAGGGTATGTAATGTTTAGGAAAGATAGATTAGGAAAAAAGGGGAGGCGGAGTTATTTTATATATTAAAGAATCCATCCAAGCTTATGAAATAAAATTAGTAAAAGAAGCAGAATGTGAAGATGCTGTCTGGTGTAACATAGTTACAGGAAAGTCAACATTAACTGTTGGGTTAGTGTATCGGAGTCAACATAAGCATGGAAGAGAATGAAAAAATACAAAACGCTATCAAAGAGGTGAGTAAACGGGACTGTATTATTATGGGGATTTTAACCATGGGCATATACAGTGGACATCTCTACAGAGTCCCGGGGAGAGAGGATCAAGAGTTTTTAAATTTAGTACAAGATAGTTTCCTTTTCAACATGTGTTAGAAGCAACCAGGGGCGGAACGTGTTAGACATAGTATTGAGCTCACAGAAGGAATTTGTTGATAATGTCAAGATATGTGAGCCACTGGGGTGTAGTGATCACAACCAGATACATTTTATCATCAAAGTAAAGGGAGAACGGAATAGAAAAATAAGGTACAGGAAAAAATTTCACAAAGGAAGATATAAGGACATGAGGGAATATTTAGCAAAGATAGACTGGAATAACACACTGAAGAATAAGACAGCAACAGAATGCTGGAATATTTTAAAGAGTAAAATTTTGACTGCGTCGTTGACAAATTTGTCCCCTTGAAAAAAACGGGGGAAACGGTCAAAGAAGAAACATTTATCGAAGGAACCATTAGAAAAATCAAGTACAAGCAAATGATGTGGAAGACATATAGACATACCGGAAGTGAAGAAGACTATAGCATTTATAAAGAAGCACTTAATCAAACTACAGCTGAAATTAGAAATTCAAAGAGAAGCTACGAAAAAAAATGTTTAATATAAAACATGACAGCAAGAGTTTTTATGCGTATGTTCGAAGTAAACAGAAAAGTTCAGGATAAGGTCGGTCCTCTAGAAGGTAGTGATGGAAACATAATAACAGAGGGATTCTTAATGGCAGAAAACCTAAATGAGTACTTTAGTTCGGTGTTTACCAGGGAAGATATTAGTATATTACCAGTACTTGAGACTAAGTTCGAAGGGAGAGAGTTTGACTATTTAGGACAACTAATTGTAACCCCAACAATGGTAGCTATGAAAATAAGAGATATGAAGGATAATAAATCACCTGGAGTAGATGGGATTCCTCCCAAATTACTATTGGAAATTGTAGAACAAATCAGCATACCGCTTGCAACAGTGTTCAATTTGTCATTAGAGGAGGGAATAGTTCCGTTAGAATGGAAAGAAGCAAACTTTATACCATTATTTAAAAAAGGTTCGAGAAACAAGTCAGAGAACTATAGACCAGTGAGTTTAACATCGTGATTTGCAAACTATTAGAAAGACTAATTAAAGATCACCTGGTTGATTTTCTTGTTAAAAATAAATTGATAAACCCATCTCAACATGGGTTTTTAAAAGCAGGTCATGCTTAACAAATATGTTATGTTTTTTGGAAGATGTCACAAAGTGGCTAGATGAGGGATCACCAGTAGATATAATCTACTTAGATTTAAAAAAAGCCTT
Organism: Ridgeia piscesae; assembly: GCA_025642075.2. Classification (NCBI taxonomy): domain Eukaryota; kingdom Metazoa; phylum Annelida; class Polychaeta; order Sabellida; family Siboglinidae; genus Ridgeia; species Ridgeia piscesae. Next base: position 12,458 of record JAODUO010002744.1, read on the forward strand.
TGACAAAGTGCACACCAAAGACTACTACTTAAACTAAAGGCCCATGGCATAGGGAAAAGGAATGATCAACTGGATAGAAAAATGGCTTATTGGTAGAAGACAAAGAGTAGTAGTTGATGGGGAGGTTTCAAACTGGAAACCCGGGTTTTTAGTGGAGTACCGCAGGGATCAGTACTGGGACCTATTTTATTCTTAATATATATCAATGATTTGGATGATGACATAACAAGCAAGGTGTTGAAGTTTGCGGACGACACAAAAGTGTTTAGGAAAATTAAAAGTGTTGGAGATAGACAGCATTTACAAGATGATCTTAATAAGTTGATAGAATGGTCTGAGAAGTGGCAAATGCTGTTTAATTTTGGAAAGTGTAAGTGCCTTCACACAGGACATGGGAATGAAGATGCACAATATACAATGGGTGATACTGTACTAAATACTACCTAAAGGAAAAGGACTTAGGGTTAACTATTAGTGCTGACATGAAAGGGATCAGAGCAGTGTGGAATTGCAGCAGCGAAGGGAAACCAAATTCTTGGATTAATTAGGCGAAATATAGTGTACAAAGAAAAAGAACTAATAATACCGCTGTATAAAACAATAGTTAGGCCTCACTTAGAATATTGTATACAAGCATGGAGGCCATATCGCAAGAAGGATATATTGATATGCTAGAAAGAGTACAAAGGAGAGCAACCAAAATGATACAAAAACTCAGGAATATTAGTTATGAAATGCGTCTAAAAGAATGTGGTTTTAAAAACACTAGAAACCAGAAGATTGAGAGGAGATCAGATTGAGGTGTTTAAAATATTGAATGGATATGAAAATATTGACAGAAAAATTTTTTTTACAGTCAAGGAAGAGAAGGACTAGAGGACATGGAGTTACATTAGCAAAGAAGCAGTGTATACTAGATATTAGAAAATTTTCATTTTCACAAAGAACAGTAAACGAATGGAACAGATTATCAGCTGATTGTGTAGGTGCTAGCAATGTTAATATATTTAAAAATAAAATTGACATATACCTAAGAAGGGCGGGGTATACTTAGATAGATAGGTTGGACTCTCGATAAGCCAAATGGCTTCCTAGTCCACCTGCCATCTAGAGTTGAATCTCTAGGTGGCAATCTTGTTAAATATTGTTAAAAAAGTTGAACAGATTGACTTTGCCGCCATTGGAACGGGTAAAATATGCTCAGATCACTTGTGCCATTACAACCCGTTATTACGCCGTGCAAATAAGTGCTTGAACTTTTTTGCCCTTTTTTTAATTTACTTTTTTTATAATATTATATAATTATTTAAATACAATATATATAAAATAAAAACCCAGAAACAAAAGACGTTGTAATGAGTTGCCGCGACGTCACGTTTTGGTCACGATGACGTTGCGAAGTGACGTTGCTATGACGTAATTCTGTAGACACCAAATGACGGTGCGCCGGCGTTGCGAAATTACCTCTCCACGACCAAAACGCAACCTAGTTATGACCTTCCCACAACCTTGTTGAACCCTTCCAGCAACCATCAACATAATTAGGCGCATGGGCTTCAGAACGTGGTGAATACTGGAAAGACTGGGCATGAGTTCTAGCCTCACTACTTTACTGCTGTTAGACCAGACCGGACGATGTTGCAGTATTACATATTTTACACAGTTACTGTAGGAACTTTTTTGGAATCTTCCAACTACATCACCCTTGATGTTTACCAAAAGCCTCAACAATACTCGCAAACTACACAGAGTAGATTCAACTCTATCTCCTCTTCAGAATGACCTGCATTTTCAACCCTTGATTCTTGCAGAGATTGTCTTTGAAAATAACCTTCAATTACACCTGCTGGAAACTCCACAAAATACCTAGCTATATACAGGATCTCCAAAAAAACCTGTTGTTCTTGAGGCTTGATAAAAAAATGCCACCCCTCCCTCACCCCCTGTTGACCAAAACCACTTACCCATCTATTGGGGAGGGGGTACGTGATGATAGCGCAGACATAGCATGGCCATATTCCCAAAGGTCAGAACACGCAGTCCCTTGAATTTCCCTTTGTAAGTTATGGGAGCTTGAAATGGGTACGGTTGAAAGTCCCAAGGGGTGCAATAAGAGGTGTTTTAATGTGTACCAGTAGGGTGTACTTAGTTGAAATTGTGAGTTCTATCATAAGTACGATAAAAACAACAGCACCCCCACCGTCGCAGCTAACAGTCTTCTAAGTCATCAACCCCTGTTTACAGTCTATGATGTAGGATAAAGTTAGACCAGTAGATTAAATATTGTTGATGCATCGTTGTTACGCATTCGTTAATTATCGCAGTGCGTCTGTTATAATCTGCCTGTGATGTTTGTAAGTTCATTTACACGAGTAGTCGGTGTCGGAAGAATTAAGGTCTCAGGTCTCAGGTTGTTTACTCCAAACAGCCCAAACTTGGGCTAACGCAGGAGTTTGTAGTTTCTTGTGCGCATGCTTTTGGGTTGTTGTTGTTTGTTGTTATAACTTGTTTGTTTGTTTTACAGCAATTTAGGTGATTGGGTGTTGGGAAGGGGGGGTTCATTATTGCTGCTTGAAAAGCTATGGGATTTTCTATTCAGTTGTGTGGTGGGATCATTTCCCGGGCAATTGCACGGGGGTAAAAGGAGAACACTGCAGGGGAGGGGTTAAGGCCATTTTTTTTTATGGTTTTAGTAGGCCCTTGGTGGTGTGATGTTGATTATGTTTTTAAAAATTTTGTAAAATGTCATTGCTTGTTTGATAATCCTGCGTCGCCAAGAGGCCAAAGGGGGGAAAGGGTCTGGGGTCCCAATAAAAATTTAAATTTATGTACTAAAATCCCGCTTTATTTTAATTTGTTTTCAAAATATAGGGCCTGCCTACAAACTATGCCAATTCGGGCAGTTCATCCAATACATTCAGCTAGTAGACAGTTACATATATCTTAAACTGCCAGAGTTATATGTCACGAAGACGCGGGGTTTTGTATTTAATGCTGCACGTATTTAAGACTGCATTGAAAACCATGGCTGTAACGAAGCAATAACATGCACAATGCTCTGAAACAAGGACATTAAGAAAACACTGTTTATTAAAAAGTACAAGTAACGATGATTGTGAGGTTTTGTTATGTTTATTAATAATAATTGCAAAAAAACGCATCAATAAATGATTAACATAAACTATAATATGCATGGTTCACTCATAGGTTAATTAAATCACCATTTTTCGCTGGTCACAGTGGAACCCTTTTACCTTGGTAAAAACCCTAAAAAAGGTCACATCCGGGACCGGTAAATTTCCCAACTGGTTAAGGGGGCCTCATCGCGCAATTTGCCATGAACCGCTCCCTTTATTTCCGCCCAGGGCAAACTATATTTGGTGTAAAAACCTGGTTTAAAAATTTTTGTACCCTGTAAACAAAATGCGTCCCCCCCCCAGGGCCAGTTTGAAACCCCATAAATGTTCTAAAAGGGCTGACCAGTTAAATGATATTTATACAATCATAACGTTGTAACTTCGATATGTAGCCTCTAGTCAGTTAATAAAACCCTGCAGTGATAATCTAACCACCATACTCGGAGGAAAGAAATTGTGTCACAAATGTTTGAGGAATCTCAAGATGTATTTGTCGAATAGTTCATACCTCTCGTTCACCCCTAATGTCTTTTTAATATTCATCATATGGACGTACGGTCATGCTGATGCAATAAGACACATATGCTGATGCAATTAAAATATGTGATGTACTTTGTATGTATAACTTAACACGATATGTTACGGTTCCATCGCACGTGTCTGGTCACGCTCTAGATTTAATTACTACTATCTGGTAGATATGATTGTGAACTGATGCATAGTTACCTTGTGGCTGATTAGGCTACATGGTGTCGAATAAAACGTGTGTGCATTATCGCTTAAACATGGCCAGACCTCCATTAGTCATTAGAGACTTGCGTCAGTTACGACATATCTTCAGGAGACTGAAACAAATTGGTAATAATGCAATATTAGTACTGCCTGGACATCACGGATAGCAATAAGCTAGTTCGTGACAGATAAAATCCCAAACTACTGTTGTGATGTAATTGGTAGGCCTATACCAGTACCATGGGTCGTTGACGAAACAAATCACTAAAGTGGCGGGAATCTGAACGAATACGTTTAGGCGTGATAAAAATCATGAAATTCTGCTGTCAGTCCACCATGCTTTGAAAATGCATTTTTAAATAACGCTTTACGTTGTAGCGTTTAAATTGAGCATTAAAAAAATATCCGGATGACATTTGTACGCATGCACGAATTAGTACGTTAACGCTTCCCAATGAATCTCACATTAAATACATCTTTACTCCGATACATATCGAACAAAAGGACGTATATAACCTTTCAGCAAACTTATGTTCGAAAACTAACACGATGCAAACAAATTTTGAGGTATTTTTTATAGCAAACGCAAATCATGTGACTGCAATGCGCCATAATTCGTGACAGTGATATTTTAATGTATTGAATGAAATTTTAAGCAACTCTTCACAAGAATCACTACAAGATAATGACCGAAGAGCCGGTGGTATTTACACCATAAACGCAATTACTGTTGAGAATGACGGCATCATGACACCATGCAGAAACAACACACACACTATCCAACTCGTCCGATTTGAATGAGGTGTATATTTGTCTCACTATTGCCATTGCCATTGTCATATTCACTTATCTAAGTTTGCGTAAAAAATTTCAACACGAGTTACAGTTATAATCTTTAATGAGCAATGCAACTGTTGATGTCTGTGAACTACCTAACAGAACAGAACTGCGCCATGTCGACGCTCGTAAACACCGGTCTCTTGGCGGAGGTGATGTCTCTCACAGGGGAATGAATCTTTATCTGACGCATGTGAGTGTCGCGTCCATTCTGGTGGTTTGACACGACCGTGATCTGGATCATGAATGTCCTTATCGGGCGCTCGTGCATGTCTTTGAGGGGAATCACAATCCAACCGGATGGCTCCGACAGATCGACTAGTTCTATCTCGGTGAGGTCGTTGAAGTGGTTGCCAGTGCGAATAGAGATCCTACAAGAATATGCTACAACATGTAATTGCAGTATGCAGAATAACAGAAGATATGCAATGTATACAATGTTTTTAAAAAAAAATTTATTATTATACACTACATACGTGAACATGACAAGTAACTATCAGAATCAGCTCTAGGATTTAACGGGTTTGACAAGTCACAAAAGGGATTGCTCACCCCCGAGCAGCTGAGGCTCACTCAAAACCTGCACCCCTTTTACGAAATTCACTATTCATCTATACCCTATTTGAGGATCAGACTTCCAACCGCACCCCGAGATGAAAACGTACTACAGTACACAGGTCTACACCCTACTACATACACTCTTCACCCTTAACCTGACAAATCCAAATCTGCTAAACCCTCAAGATCCACATCTGATTATAACGTCCACCAAGCTATCATTCTCATTTGCTTTACAATCTAAAACTTGCTGTGCTTTATTTGTGGGCAGTCCTGTCAGCAGTTTACATACTGAAATGCTACCAGCGACCCAGTCCTCTATGCTGGACGGTCCAGCAAAAACAAAACTTGCCTGCTCGGTGTGTAGCTCTCATCGGCCTTGTAGTCGGCGTACAGACAGATGTCTGTTATGGTCGTCTTTCTGCGGAACTGGATGTTGATAAGATGGGGCTGAGGACCGTCAGATTGCCAGTAGGTGTCCAAGGAGCCGTCAATCAACTGATCAACTCCGAAACCTGTAGACAATATAATTATACACGATCTCAGGTAATGCTGAGATGTTGGAGATATGGTGACTAAATGTTTTGGTTGATATCTTCAAATAACTCCTTTTAATATTTGCAAAACCAAATGATAACAAATGCGCTGCTATTTAACTAATGCAACAGCTGGCTTTATAACTTGATTTTTATTTTAGTCGAACTCATTAATAGTGCCGTTATTAAAATTAAGTTATATATATTATGTAACCTGCTGAACATATGTTATCATAAACTCTGATAGATAAAGCCTATACCTTTCTACAAGTGGCTCTAAATTAAGGTTGTGGGTTTAGATATTGAGCATGTACATATGTACAGTCATACAAATTTACTTTTCTTTAAAAGGAATAGAAATAAGGCATTATCTAATATTCGTTTTCCATGTATACATAAAAAATAAGTATGTACATTTGACCATATTACAAAACAGCTAAAAATAAATTTTTAAATAGCTGAAAGTTAATTAGCAAAGTGATCACGTGGCGTCAGAGATGACACATGCTGACATCAGGCAGACCCTTTCTTTCAGGGCATGTTTACAATGATAGCTATTGGGTCAAAATGAGCATAAGAATATATTACACACCGATATTCCACTGCAATACAAACACTAGTCATTACAGAGAACAAATATTTATCTTACAGTTCCACATGAATAACATTTTGTAAAAAGAATTTAAGCCAAATTTTTGTTCGCTTGGTGTGTTTGCATTTACAACTGGAAGGACGCCAGTTCAAACCCGACACGAAACCATTGATTTTGTTGTCACTTTTGTTTACTTTTTTTGCAAAATATTAATTATAAACCAAATCATTTTAAAACAACGAATGATGTACTGCTCATTTTATTTTATAGTAATTACTTATTCGGGACAGAAATAAAATAATACTGTCAATTGTCATGGGGACAACTATAATTTAACTACCAGATTTAAAGTGTCATGTTAAATTTACAATGCCCCTTTCATGCACTGACATACTAATGATATTAATGCTATGCATATTATTTATTTGTAATGTATATGTCCTGGTGTGGATTATCTAGTGTGGGTTGCAATCGATACAATTACTTTGAAAATGGCAGTGGTGATCTTGAAACACAGCCAGGCCTCCGCAAAACATTTGGCTTAAATGTATGTTCCGTTGATGACCATGTTTATGTTGTACATTGGAATATCGCACAATAAGTCATTCTGACGTTCATTTCAACCCAAACATTATCCTTGTAGACATGCTTTAAGCGCAAGGAAAGGGTATGTCTGACATCAATATGTGCCACCTCTGATGTTACAACTGGGCATCCAGAAAGCACGGCAAAAATATGCACATTCGAAAAATCCAATAGCATAGCACAAAATGTGGAATTTCTAATTTGTTGTGGTGCTTTATGAACATAGAGCAGCATGTATTGTAATATAGATTCAAACAATAGGTGATATTTTCTTTCATTTAGAGTGGCTTTGACACCCAGTGTTCAAAACGGACCAATATTTTTAAAGTTTCAGGTGGTTTCATCCAAACAACCCAAACTTGGGCTAACGCAGGAGTTGTCCTTTCTAGAATTAGTGAGTCCACTACAGGTTACACACTTATCCCGTGTGGGATATTTTACTTCCCCTGGCATAGACACCAGATAGAAGGGACCACCGGCTTTTAGTGTCTTTTCTGAAAGACATGGACAAATGTGTGGGGTGAACAAAACTGCCTAAGTTTCGAAACGGCGGCAGGTGTGATTGAAACAGTTTAACACCGTCCCTTCGATTAACAGTCTGGCCCTCTAACGCATGACCAACCCTCCCCTTCTTTTCAACAACATAACACTTTTTTCAAATTTTTAACAGGACACTTGACTTGCTGTGCCCATGTGTGTGGTAAGTTGGTTACCATTAAGGCCGTGGCTATTCGTCCGGATACGGACGAATAGCCTGGGGGACTATTCGTCCGGATTCGGACAAATAGCCCATGTTTGCGTATACGCTATTCGTCCGGATACGGAAAAATAGCCCATGTTTGCGTATACGCTATTCGTCCGGATACGGACAAATAGTCCATGACATGTTTGCGTATGCGCTATTTGACCGGATAAATACAGACAAATAGCCCGACATCGCGCCATATGCTACGTGACCGAACGTGAGTGGTATACTATTGATTAAGAAGGCATGTTTGTGTTTAAATAACTGTTTCTTCTGAAATAATCACAATACGGCAAGTTTTTATTCACATGTTCCATTAAGAGCACTTACCAAAAAGGCGACTTACTTAAATTTTTTTATTTTCGGCCCTTATTTTAATTGTCCCTTTCCCCTTTTTTTTAGAAATATGGCAAAACCCATGTAAATTTCGTTTGCTGTACGACGCAAAAATCTATGTACCTTCGCCAGATGTCCCACTACTAGTTTTTAATCATGATTAAAATTGAAAGCGAAATAA
>JAODUO010002745.1:0-18016 GCA_025642075.2 Ridgeia piscesae
AAGATTAGTTATTATGTTTGTGTCTATTTATTAGTAATGTGTCTATAAATGTTATTGTTTGTCAATCAGATAGCTATCCATTATTATGAAATATGATAGGCTTCAGTCCGGCTAGAACAAATGCCATAGTGAACGTAGGGCCACTCGTTCTATGGATATGCTATGCCTACCGTTATGTTAGCAAGCCATGCAAGGGATTCACAACGCACTTGCAGCATAGACCGTGCATGCTAAACAAATTTGTAAAACATCGGTAATTATGGAATATTCACATGTTAGTTGTTGATCAATTTAGGTGACTTTAATATTTTTAGGCATATTTCATAACTACAATACCTGTTTTAACTAGCCATAACTTAACCAACCCTAATTAACCCTAACGCAAACTAACCATACACCTTAACTAACCTTAATCATAACCTTAATTACCCTATCTATCCCTATGTTATAATCAAGATTATTCCATGATGTATTCTGTGCCTCTGTATAAAAGTTTATGTTGTCTAGTAATTCTAGTGTCTGGCTAGATCGACTCTTTTGGTATAATGTTTGACACAAAATGCATTCATTGTCATAATATGAAGAGTACCAAATCTTTGTTTCAAGTTACCAATTCATCTGTTGACAAGATGACATATATATATTTAAGCCCGGCGCAGACCAGAGCTGTCAGCTGAGCTAACAGCCACGCATGCTTCTTTGCTGAGCTGATAGCTCTCGTGGCTGCGTTTTTCATGAGCAAAGTGCCACTTGAGGCGGTGTGCAAAATATCTATCATTTTTAATATTTTCCGCTTCGCGAGGCAAAAGTCTCACCATATGCGCTGAACGTAGGCCATGTGCTCAGTAGCAAAAATTAAATTGCCAATGAAAATCCGTAGCGTTTTTACAGCATTTCAGAAATGGCGACTACACGACATAGTGAATGATGTGCCATTAGAAGACAAACTGGTTCAAATGTGGCCGGATTATTTCGGTTTTGCCATGAGGACAATGCTGATAATGGCTATATAATAGAAGTTATAGAACCACATTATAAATGTTGCATGACATCTCATAAATCAAACAACCGTGCATGCAGTTGTAACTTTCACAATTGTGAGTTGTTTTTGTTGTAAAGAAACAGTTTAAAAAAACATTCGTTGGAATGTCTGAGTATTCCACATAATTTGCCAGCAACCAGACAACGTGATGGATAAGTCATTTGATATGAAGCGGTTAGCTCACAATCTTTCTCAATGTGTGTGCTGAAACCCGGTCTGACCTATTAGCTGAGCCAACAGGCACACATGTCTGTTAGCTCATGTGATAGCTCTCGTGTGCGCCAGGCTTTACATTTCAATGTGACACTATGCATATAGGAATTCTTCAAATCGAGTCAGATGACAATATATCTACAAAAAAACACACATTCATTTTGGTAATATTTACAGTCCCTATTATTTACCTAATTAGTCAGTTGACAATAAGTCTGTTTGAAATACACACACATTTATTGTGATATTACGACTGACAATTTTTCAAGTTAAAATACAGTGAATTTGTCATGTGTTTACACATCTTGTCAACACAAACATTTGGTATGATACTACATATTATAATAATAACTATCCATATCATGTCACAGTACAATATATGCCTGCAAATATAGGCTTTTTCAGGTTCTATAAAATTATACAATCATTTAAGGTTGGTTGATTTTCGATGAATATGATTAAAATTATGTGACATCACAGAGTCCAACTGATGTATTTGCCACATCCAGAACTTTCAAGGTTTCCAGAACTCATGGGTACCAAAAGATATTTCAAAACTCACAATAACATTTAATGTAACATTCACACATCAATGCTTATGTATTTCTAGTGCTGAATTGGTCAGTTGACTCTCTACATGATAAAACACATCTGAATATTGTTGGTCAGTTGACTCTCTACATGATAAAACACATCTGAATATGTGCTGGTCAGTTGACTCTCTACACGATAAAACACATCTGAATATGTGTTGGTCAGTTGACTCTCTACATGATAAAACACATCTGAATATGTGTTGGTCAGTTGACTCTCTACATGATAAAACACATCTGAATATTGTTGGTCAGTTGACTCTCTACATGATAAAACACATCTGAATATGTGCTGGTCAGTTGACTCTCTACACGATAAAACACATCTGAATATGTGTTGGTCAGTTGACTCTCTACATGATAAAACACATCTGAATATGTGTTGGTCAGTTGACTCTCTACATGATAAAACACATCTGAATATGTGTTGGTCAGTTGACTCTCTACACAATAAAACACATCTGAATACGTGTTGATCAGTTTGCTCTCTACACGATCAAATACTTCTGAATATATGCTGGTCAGTTGACTCGCTACACAATAACACACATCGGAAAATGTGCTGGTCAGTTGACTCTCTACACGATAACACATCTGAATACATGCTGGTCAGTTGACTCTCTACATGATAAAACACATCTGAATACGTATTGGTCAGTTAACTCTCTACACGATTATACACATCTGAAAACATGCTGGTCAGTTGACTCCCTACACGATATCATACATCTGAATACGTGCTGGTCAGTTGACTCTCTACACGATATCATACATCTGAATACGTGCTGGTCAGTTGACTCTCTACACGATATCATACATCTGAATACGTGCTGGTCAGTTGACTCTCTACACGATAACACACATTTGAATTTATATGTGTTGGTCAATTGAATCTCTACACGATAACACATATCTGAATATTAGCTGGTCAGTTGACTCTCTACAAGATAAAACACATCTGAATTTATGTGTTGATCAGTTGAATCTCTACATGATAAAACACATCTGACTATGTATTGGTCAGTTGACTCACTACATGATAAAACACATGATGAATTGGTCAGTTGACTCTACATGATAACACATCTGAATTGGTCAGTTGACTCTACATGATAACACAGCTGAATTGGTCAGTTGACTCTCTACATTATAAAACACATCTGAATATGCTAACAAAAACATAGATAGTCAAATGTCAATGACACGTATGTATGTGACACTTGCATGCATGCAGTTCTCCATGTCAAGTGACATAATGGTCCTTTAACAATCCATTTGTATGTAAGACAATTTTCATAGTGAACAAGTCAATTTACCTGGTGATACCTGAGCAAAGGGATGTTAAAATGTTGAGCCCTGAGACCCTCTATGCTCAGAAGAATTATAAAAATAAAAATCTAGAGATGAGCCTGGTGGGCCTGCCAGACAATGTACCACACATGCAACATTAACAAAGATATGGGTCCACAGAACAATGAATGAGAAACAAATAGAGGTATATATTTGCCAACTACATTGTTTGGTGCTTTGTAATATGGTCATCTCAAAGAAAAAATTACTCTCCAACATGCAGCATAGGAACATATGGCACTGTCCTTAACCAAGTCCAAACATTCAATTATCTTAAATTGGATCAATAATAACAGATGCAAAGTTGAGATCAAGAGAAGAATTACACAGAAAATTGGACTGAATAGAACTGCAAAAGATAGATAATTATTAAAATTAGAACACAGGTACAATTTATAGGGCATAAAAAAACAGTTACACCATCTAGTAACAACTGGAACAATTGAAGAAAAAATAGTCTGTCTGCCTGATAGTCTGTCAATAATGAGTGCGACAGAACTACTAATAACAAATGACCGTGTTGTTTGGAGGGCTAGCTATGATCACAGATATCTGGAACAGACATGTGTTGTTACATACATGACAGTGTGTTGTTACATACATGACAGTGTGTTGTTACATACGTGACAGTGTATTGTTACATATGTAATAAAGCTGGAAAAATGTCACACACAAAACAACCTGTCAAACATTTAGTTGGCCAATCAACCACAAGTCTGAATGATTAACTATGAAAAGAACAACCAAGAATGGACATTATGTCAAACGAGATAATTCTAAATCATCTTACTGTGTAGGTAACATGCCGCTGTCTTTGTTTCACTTGTTCATGTCTGGTTAAATCATATCATAATCTCTACAAAACTTGTGAGTAAATTGTGAGTGCTGAATTCTACCATTGTGAAATCACGTCCCCATCATAGTCCATGCAACTGAAGCGCTGAGTCATTCACCGTTTGCCAGTCACTGACCAATAAACACATATCTTGACAGCAACGAATCCATTTCCGTGATGGTGAAACTGGTTTCAACGCAATCCAGCCATCCACCTGCAGAACAAAGTGAGTTAGTGACATATTGCAACGTGTAACGGAAGTACATATACCAACAGTTGAAAAATGAAATAGAAATAATCAGTACGTAGTAAATGTAAGTATGACTGAATGAGCGGACAGACAAATGGAGGAAAGAACGAGTGCACTGCATATCCTAGCAAAGTAAACAACTTTGCTGTGTAATCCAGGGGCATGGCTGACTGACAGAGTCAGGTCACATCATTCATACAATTAGTGTTGGTCGGGGGACCATTGATTATCTCGCAGACTAAAACAAACAGGCAGTTAACATAATATACATTTTACTTGCATATTAAACAGATAGCCGCTTAATCGGGACTTCCCAACATTTTATTAATTATTAAAAATATAATTTATTATATTAATATTAATTTTATTTTTTATTAAACCCCAACAGCCCCACAAACACATACACTGATTGCATAGTTAACAAGGGGAATTATGTTTCCCAAAGGTTTTAAAATTTGTTTCCAACAGTTGAATGACATGTTTTGCCATTTAAAATTTCCAATTTAAACCTATTGAGCAATTCTTGATAACACATATATTTACCTTAGTCTATGAATAATAACCTATTCAATATGTATATATTCTACTAAATACTCAAAATATTTAAAAACATGACATGTATATTTGAAAAACATAGTATCCATTCAACTTCGTTTCTGTAGCAACTCTGACGACAACAAACCATTATTAGTGGTACAATTAGCGAACTGTGTATATATTTTGAAATTCTACATTCAAATATTGCAAAAGTATATGTCTAACCAAATTCATGAATTTCATACAACCAAACTACATTAACAATAAAACTCACCGAAGCATTTCCAATTTTGGGCATTCTGAAAGGCCATTGAAAATGTGGTGAAATCCTGCTTCCCCAGTGCTGCATCTGTTCAGACTACAATACAAAACAAGAGAAAACATCGCTAAATGCAATCTAAGAAGGAAAATTATATGATTTTAATATACATCTATTGTTGCTCATAAATACATGAATGGTTTTACATCTCACAGTTTCTGTTTTGCTTCATCACATTTGAACAATAAATCAAACCATCAGTTATAATGCCACAGCTGTCATTCATTCTGTAGTTCTGTTCTTCTATGTTGTGTATCTTCATCACATCAGTACCACTTGATTCAGTGGCTTGAACAAATCAGGAAACTTGCTTAAGATGAGATAAAAACAGACAGCTCTAACGTGTCGTAGAATGCTGACCCTATCACTGGTGATGAGACAATATTGAGTGTCTCTTGATCGAGGCTTGTGTATGCTGCTGGTATTTACTCTAAAACTGGTTTCAGTTAGGTTGAAGAACCTTTCCTACCAATCATAAATATATGTTTTAATTAACATTATCTTTTATCATGTTGTTGTAAATGCAAGTTAATTTACGATGATTTGATCAATAAAATCAATATCAATTTATGGAACACCAACATGTGACTGTTTTTCTTACTGTATTCTACAATGTATGTCTGCTGTATAAATAATATAACATTTTAATATATTGAGATATAAAATTACTGACTGGCATCAAAACGTATCAATGGCAGGTATTCGGCTAACTGATAATCATTGAAGACAATGTAATAACACAACTGAACTACTTACTCCAATTCCCGCAAAGCTGCCATGTGGCTGATGCTTTCTCCGAGAGCTTGACTGGCTTCTGGAGAACTGATGTCATTGTCACTCAACCTATAAACAGTGTTATTCAGCTCAGAAAGGCAAAATGTCATACATACACACACACACACACACACACACACACACACACACACACACACACACACACACACACACACACACACACACACACAACACACACACACACACAAAACACACACAACACACACACACACACACACACACACACACACACACACACACACACACACACACACACACACACACACACACAACGCACGCACGCACTGAAAGCATCAGAATATTGTTCCCAGATTCACCTGCCTTGCTCTATTCTCTGCCAAATAGTGTCCTTCCAATACCTGTCTAATATTAATTAAAACTAACCGAAGCACTTCCACCTTTGGGCAGTTTGAAAGGCCTGCGACCAGAATTCCAGCTTCTGCAATGTTGCATCTGTGCAGACTGCAATATAAAACAAAAGGAAACATTGGTGTATGCAAAATAACAAAGAAAATTATTTTAACATATACTACCGGTAGTCACTGCTCGTAAACAGACACTGGCTCAACATCTCACAGTTTCCATTCTGCTGTTCAATATTGGGGTGAAGAAGTGTGCCATTAACTTTTGTACTGTTGTTGTAAAGACAAGTTTGTTTTTATTAAATTGAATGTTAATTTTCACACTGGGTTATATCTTTTTCTAACTGAAGCTGTGCAGTAATGGAACAATTTCTTACAATTGTTTACTATTAATTAGTACGACTCAATAACTGTTCTTGTTTTCTCCATAACACCCCCAGTCCCTTCAAAAAAATTTTCCCCCTTTAAAAAAAAAAAACCCCACCCCCCAAAAAACCCAAAAAAAAACAAAAACAAAAAAAAGGGGAAAAAAAAAAAAAAAAAAAAACCCCCCCCCCAAAACCCCCCCCCAAAAAAAAAAAAAAAAAAACCCCCCCCCAAAAAAAAAAAATTTTTTTTTTTTTTAAAAAATTTTGGGTTTTTTTTTTTAAAATTTTTTTTTTTAATTTTTTTAAAAAAAATTTTTTTTGGGGGAAAAAAAAAATTCCCCTTTTTTTTTGGGGTTTTCCAAAAAAAAAAAAAAAAAAATTTTTAAAATTTTAAAAAAAATTTTTTTTTTTGGTTTTTTGGCTTTAAAAACTCCAAAATTTTTTTTTTTTTTGGGGGGGGGGTTTTTTTAAAATTTTTTTTTAAAAAATTTTTTTTTTTTTTTAAATTTAATTTTTTTTTTTTTTTTTTTTTTAAAATTTTCCTAAAAAATTTTTAAAATTTTTTTTAAAAAAAAATTTAAAATTTTTTTTTTAAAAATTTTTTTTTTTTGGGGGTAAAAAAAAAATTTTTTTTTTAAACAAAAAAAAAAATTTTTTTTTTTTTAAAAAAAGGGGGGATTTTTAAAATTTTTGAAAAAAATTTAATTTTTTTTAATTGGGAAAAAAAAATTTTGGCCGTTTTTAAACTTTTTTTTCCCTTTTTTGGGGTTTTTTTAAAAAAAAATTTTTTTTTAAAAAAATTTAAAATTTTTTAAAATTTTTCCCTTTTTTAAAAATTTCTTTTTTAAAAGGGTTTTAAAGGTTTTTTTTTTCCCCCCCGGGGTTTTTAACCAAAAGGGGAAAAATTTCCCCCCAAAAATTTTTTAAATTCCTTTTTGGTTTTAAAAGGGTTTTAAAAAAAAATTTTTTGGTTTTTAAAAAATTTTTTTTTTTTAAAAAATTTTTTTTTTTTTTTTTGGGGGGGTTTTTTTTTTTAAAAAAAAGGGGTTTTTTTTTTTGGGGCCCAAAACCCCGGGGCCCCCCCCAAAAAAAAAAATTTTTTTTTTAAAAAAATTTTTCCCCTTTTGGGGTTTTTAAAAAAAAAGGTTTTAAAAAATAATAAAAAAAAACCAAAAACCCCTTTTAAATTTTTTTTTTTTTTTAAAAACCCCCTTTTTTAAAAAACCCCCCAAAAATTTTTTGGGTTTTAATTAAAAATTTTTTAAATTTTTTAAATTTTTTTTAAAAATTTTTTTTTTTTTTTTCCCCCTTTTTTTATTTTTTAAAAAAACCCCCCTTTCCAATTTAAAAAACCCAACCCCAAAAAAAAAAAATTTTTTTTTTGGTTTTTTGGAAAAATTTTAAATGGGGGGGTTTTTTTTTGGGGGGAAAAAAAGGGGGGTTTTTTTTTTTTTTTTTTTTAAAAAAGGTTTTTTTTTAAAAAGGGGGAATAATTAAATTTTTTTAAAAAAAATTTTTTTTCTAAAAAAGGGTTTTTCCCTTAAAAAAAAATTTTTTTTTAAAAAAAAAAATTTTCCCCCAAAAATTTTTTTTTTTTTTTTTTCCAAAAAAAACCCCGGGTTTTAATTTTTTTTTTTTAAAAAAAAAAAAAATTTAAAAAAAGGGGAAAAAAAAAAAAAATTTGGTTAAAAAAAAAAACCTTTTTTTAAAAAAAAAGGGGTTTTTTTTCCCCCCGGGGGGGTTTGGGGATTTTTTTTTTTTAAAAAAAAAAATTTTTTTTGGGGGGGAAACCCCCCCGGCACCCCCCGGGGGAACCCAAAAAAAATTTTAAAAAAAAGGGAAAAAAAAATTTTTAAAAAAAAAAAAAATTTTTAATTTTTTAAAAAAAAATTTAAAAAAAAAAAAAAAATTTTTTAAAAAAATTTTTTAAAAAAATTTTTTTTTTTAAAAAAAAAGGAAAAAACCAAGAAAAGGGCCTTTTTTTAAGGTTAATTTTTTGGGAAAAAAAATTTTTTGGGGGGGGGTTTTTTTTTAAAAAATTTGGTTTTTTTCTAGGTTCTAAAAAAAATTTATTTTTTTTTTAAAAACCTGGAAAAAAAAAATTTTTGAAAAATTTTTTTTAAAAAAAATTTTTTTTTTTTTTTTTTAAAAAAAAATTTTTTTTTAAAATTTTTTTTAAAAAGGGGGGGGCCGGGAAACGGGAAAAAAAAACCGGTTTTTTAAATTTTTAAAAATTTTTTTTTTTTTTTTAATTTTTTTTTTTTTTTTAAAAAAGAAAAATTTTTAAATTTTTTTTTAAAAAAAATTTAAAAAAAAATTTTTGGGGGGGAAAAAAAAAAATTTTCCCCCCCCCCCAAAACCCCCCCCCCCCCCCAAAAAAAAAAAAATTTTTTTAAACCCCCCCCAAAATTTTTAAAAAAAAAAATTTTTTTTTTTTAAAAAAAAAAAATTTTCCAAAAATTTTTCCCCTTTAACTTTTTAAAAAATTTTTTTTGAAAAAAAATAGGGCCCCCAAAAATTTTTTTTTCCCAAAAAAATTTTTAAAAAACAAAAAACCCAAAAAAAAAATTTTGGGGAAAAAACCAGCCCAAAAGGGTTTTTTCCCCAAAAAAAAAAAAAAAAAATTTTTGGAAAAAAAAATTTTTAACAAAAAAAAAAATTTTTTTAAAAACCCCCTTTTTAAATTTTTTTCCCTTTCCCCCCCGGGGGGGGTTTTTTTTTTAAAAAGGGGTTTTTTAAAAACCCTTTTTTTTTAAAGGGTTTTTTCCCCTTTATATTTTTCCCCCCTTGGGCTTTTTTAAAAATTTTTTTTTTAAAAATAATTTTTTTTTTTTTTTCCCCCCCCCCCAAACCCCCTTTTTTTAAAAAAAACCCCTAACAATTTTTTTTAAAAAAAATTTTTTTTTGGGGGGGGGAAAAAAAAAAAAATTTTTTTAAAAAAAATTTTTTTTAAAAATTTTTTGGGTTTTTTTTTTAAATTTTTTTTTTTTAAAAAGGGGGGGGGGGGGGTTTTTTAACCAAAAAGGAATAATTTTTTTTAAAAAAAAAACCCCCCTCCCTTAAGGAAAAAAAAAGGGTGAAAAAAAAATTTTAAAAAAAAAATTTTTTAAAAAAAAAGAAAAAAAAAAAAAATTTGGAAAATTTTCCCTTTTTTTTAAAAAAATTTTTTAAGTTTTTAAAAAGGGGTTTTTAATTTTTTCCCCTTTTTTTTTTTTTTTAAAGGTTTTTTTAAATTTAAACCCTTTTTTTGGGAAAAAAAAAAATTTTTTCCCCCTTTTTTTTTTTTAAAATTTTTTTAAAAAAAAATTTTTTTGGGGTTTTTTTTGGGGAACAAAATTAAAAAAAAAAAAATTTAAATTTTAAAAATTTTTAAATTTTTTTTTTTAAAAAAAAAAATTTTTATTTCCCCAAATTTTGGAAGGCCCTTTTTTTTCCCCCCGGGGGTTTTTTTCCCCCCTTTTTTTCCCCCAAAAAAAATTTTTTGGCCCAAAAGGGAAACCCCCACCCCTTTTTAAAAAAAATTTTTTTTCCAAAAAAAAAAAAAAAATTTTAAAAAAAGGTAAATTAAAAAAAATTTAATTAAAAAAAAAAAATTTTTTTTAAAAAGGCCCCCGGGGGAAAAAAAAATTTTTCCCCCCCCCTTTAAAAAAAATTTAAAAATTTCAAAAAAAGGGGAAAAAGGGGGGGGGGGTTTCCCCCCTTTTTTTAAAAACTTTTTTTAAAAAGGGGGGGGGAAAAAACCAAAATTAAAATTTTGGAAAAACCTTTTTTAAAAAAAAAAAAAAATTTTTAATTTTTTTTTTTTCCCCCCTTTTTTTTTATTAAAAAATTTTTTTTTTTTTTTTAAAAATTAAATTTTTTTTTTTTTGGTTTTTTTTTTTTTTTAAAAAAATTTTTTTTTAAAATTTTTGGTTGGTGACAATGACATCAGTTCTCCAGAAGCCAGTCAAGCTCTCGGAGAAAGCATCAGCCACATGGCTGCATTGCTGGAATTGGAGTAAGTAGTGAAACTTTCTTTCCCATATTGCACACGAGCAATTTCAGTCTTTTGCAATTTCAGTCTATGCATTTCAGTGTTTGTTATCTAGCTTGTGCCACATATCAGCTGAATCTACACAACAGGCATTTAGCAGAAATGTTGATACAAATAACACAAACTACATAATACAATAAACATGCGCATGGGTACACCTGATCCAGTTCACATACAAACAAAGTACTGTTGTATTTAAGGAAGGTATAACCTATGAAATTAGCTATGTAACACAGTAAAACCTCTTTCTAAAAAGTCAAATTATAATTATAACAGCACTCTGTCTAGTACAACTGAACAAACTGTGGTATATTGCGATAAATGTTGCATTCAACCTGCAGACTACCACCTTATACCTCTTGTCCCACCCCTTCCCAACCCCCCTGTTTCATTCTATGCGGTTCCCCCCCTCACCGGAAAAAAATGCTGGACCTGTCTCCGGGGTTTAAACCCCCCCAAATGCAAGGGAAAGGTCAGCTGCCCAAATTATTGGGTTGGTTGGGGCCAAATTTAAAAAATTTATTTAAAGGAAAATTCGTTTTTTAAGACATTTGGATAAACCTTTTAAAATTTCACTTTTTTTAATAAAATAAAAAACATTTTTTGGAAAAATTTTTTTGGTGAAATATTGACATTTTGCGGCTAAAATTTAAAATCACCAAAAATTTTTAACAAGTTATTTTAATTTTTCGGGAAATTTAAAATTAAAGTTTAAGCAAAAAATGGAAAATATTTAATTTTTAAAAAAATAATTACAAATTAATTTCACAGATAAACCCAAAATTTCAATTTAAAACAAATTTAAAAATGTTCCCAAAATTTGGCCCCCAAAAATTTAAGGGTTTTTAAAAAAAAAAAAAAATTTCCCCAAGGTTCAGCAAAGAAAAATAAATCAATAATTTTAAGATTATGAAAAACCTTTTTAGATCCCAAAAATTAATTTTCAAATTTTAAAAAGAAAAAATTGCGAAAAATTTATAAAGGTAAAAAAATATTTTTCCAAAAAAGTAAATACTTTTAAAATGGTATTTGTAATTTTTGGAAAATTTTAAAAAAATTTTACTTTTTAAAAACATTGGGGAAAAGTTAAAATTTTTAAACTTTTTTTCATACTTTAAATTTAAACCCGTTAAAATATTAGTTAAGTAGTGCACCCGGGGGAAATTTTTTAAAACCCGGCCAAAAAAGAGATATTTATACATAATATTATTATGCGGTGTATAAAATTTATTAGGAATAAATATATATTAACTAGTCATGTAATAATAAATTGGGTTTAAAAGGTGATAATTAGCAGGCAACCCCCGACAGAAACTTTTTTGTAAAAAACCACAATAATTTCCCTGTAAAATTTTTTATATTATATAAACATGAAATTTTAAAACCACCTTACTTATTTAAAGAATAAATTTAAAAAATTATTAATAAAAAAACTTTAAAATTTAAAATTTAAAAGAATAAATCAAAATATAAATTGGGAGCCTCACATATATAAAAGAATAAACCGGGCCAAAAATCCATAATTATTAAGACATTTCCCCCTTTTCGGTAATAAATATACTTTGAGAATTTTTTTTAACACCCCAATTAAAATTTGGCTAATGTTAGCATGCTAACCTGGACAATTTTTTTGATGAAAGCCGGGATTTAAAAAATTTTGAAATAAAAATAATTTTTTGAAATTTTAAAACCTAAAATTATGATCAACCAAAACAAAAACCATGTCATTAAATAATAACTTTTTTAATAAAATATTAACAAACTCCCAAAAGATAAAGCGCAAAGGCGCACAAAATTTAAAATTACTTTTTTTGGGGGGGAATTGGAAGGGTTTCCGTAGGGCCAAAAAAAAAATTTTTCCATTTCCTTTTCTGCATTTCAACATGAAAGATAAAATGTTTTTAAATTTAACGGTTTTTTCATCACCCCTCAACATCTCTTTTCCTAAGGGCCCCCCAAGGAAAAGTCACTGTGAAAAAAATTCCAACCCCCACCTCCAAAAACTTTTTTAACTATTCACAATATTCTGCAAAATTGCAGGTTTCATAAATCCAGTTTGTTGATTACGAAAAACCCTTAATTCCAGTGTTGTAAATTTAAATTATGTTCCCGTATTATTCAATTTTATTATTTTCACATTCAGGGGATAAATTTTGTAAAATTAATGTTGCAGATTAATTTTCCCATAAAAGGGGTTTTTGAGGAACACTCCTTCCAGTTAACTGACAGATATTTTAACAATGTTTTGTCTTTTTAAAAAATGCAGTGTATATAATAAATTTTGGAAAACTTTAAATTTTTCGGGGTGGTAATTTTTTTTCCAGGGGCTTTAAAATCCTATAATAATTGTAACTTTAGGGGCGAATTTAAAAAAAAAAAAATTCAAAATTAATAAATAATTACAATCAAAATTAAAAATTTTTATAAACATTTAAAAATTTTAATGTAAAAGTACCTTTAAAAAAATTTTTTAAATAAAAAGCCCTTTTAATTATAATTGGAATAAATTTTAATTAAAATTTTATTCACAAAAAATAAAACGGGGCCCGGGGGAAATAAAATTTCCCTGAAAAAACATCAAAAACCCATAAATAAAAAATCAATAATAAATACAATAAAATTGAAAAAGGATTTTCAATTTAAAAAACCCTTTGGGGCCCAGGAAACAAGGGAGGACAGTGGGGGGAAACGGTTAAAATGGTGTTTAAAAATGGGTTGGATTAACAAATTATTATGAATGTTTAAAAATTAATTTGAATTACGCCCTTTGCAAAAATGGATTAAAAATTTCGTCCGCAAACTTGCCAATTTTTGGGGAGGGATGCCCCGACATAATGCAAAACTCGCAAATTAAAAAAAACCTTTAAAAAGGGGGTTTCCTGGAAATTTGCCCGGGAAACCCCTTTTCCAAACTGGTTTTCCAAACGTTTTAAGGGGAAAATTATACCCTTTTTGGAATTCCAAAGGCCCCACGGCGGAGACAGCAGTCCAGTGCATATAAGTCCGTGCAGAAACCATGCATGCAGTACACTGAGATTATCTGACAATTGGCAGTACACTGTATGAGAATATGTCAAACTTCTATGCTCAACAATATATGATTAATCGTGAGTCACATTTGCAACATACAGTTGGTAGATGAATTACCCCCAGTTTGAGGACCACACTGAACCACTAATATTGGTTTTATTGTTCGAATTAAATAAAATTAAATTTTACTTTGCAACAACATTACATTTCCTTTCCCAAACATAAACTTCAAAATTTAATATGTATATACTTATTTGTGTAGGCCTACGGTGATCACATATCTACATATCTTTTGCATGACAAGGGACTGGGGGTGTTATGGAGAAAACAAGAACAGTTATTGAGTCGTACTAATTAATAGTAAACAATTGTAAGAAATTGTTCCATTACTGCACAGCTTCAGTTAGAAAAAGATATAACCCAGTGTGAAAATTAACATTCAATTTAATAAAAACAAACTTGTCTTTACAAAACAGTACAAAAGTTAATGGCACCTTTTCACCCCAATATTGAACAGCGGGAAAGGAAACTGTGAGATGTTGAGCCAGTGTCTGTTTACAAACAGTGACTACCGGTAGTATATGTTAAAATAATTTTCTTTGTTATTTTGCATACACCAATGTTTCCTTTTGTTTTATATTGCAGTCTGCACAGATGCAACATTGCAGAAGCTGGAATTCTGGTCGCAAGCCTTTCAAACTGCCCAAAAGTGGAAGTGCTTCGGTTAGTTTTTTAAATTTGAAGGGATTGGAAGGACCATTTGGCGGGGAATCGAAAAAAGTATTTTGAAACTGTAAAAAATTTGGTGCCTTTTCGATGATAAAAATAAAAATTTTGTGTGTGTATTTTAATTGTATTAATTTTAATTTTTTTGTAATTTGTGTGTGTAAAGTTGTATTTAAATAATTTTTATTTAAAATAATTTTTAAAAATGTATAAAAGTTTATGGTTGATGAAAAGAAAAGTTTAGAAAGTGTTGGGGTAGTGGGCTTTGGGGAAATTTGGGGTAAGTAGTTCAGTTGTGTTATTACATTGTCTTCAATGATTATCAGTTAGCCGAATACCTGCCATTGATACGTTTTGATGCCAGTCAGTAATTTTATATCTCAATATATTAAAATGTTATATTATTTATACAGCAGACATACATTGTAGAATACAGTAAGAAAAACAGTCACATGTTGGTGTTCCATAAATTGATATTGATTTTATTGATCAAATCATCGTAAATTAACTTGCATTTACAACAACATGATAAAAGATAATGTTAATTAAAACATATATTTATGATTGGTAGGAAAGGTTCTTCAACCTAACTGAAACCAGTTTTAGAGTAAATACCAGCAGCATACACAAGCCTCGATCAAGAGACACTCAATATTGTCTCATCACCAGTGATAGGGTCAGCATTCTACGACATTAATTTTTTTAAACAAAATTTTATTTTTAAATAAAAATTATTATTATAAAAAAAATTTTTAAAACAAAAACAAAAAATGAACTTATTTTGATGGGTTTTTTGTTTAAAATGTAACAAAAAAAAAAACTTGAATGTAAAACCACTTTTTATGAGCAACAATAGATGTATATTAAAATCATATAATTTTCCTTCTTAAGATTTAGCAAAATTTTTTTCTTTTTTGTATTGGCCCCAAAGTTTTAGCCCCAACGGGTTTACCAAAATCCCAGTAAAAATTTGGGAAAAGCTTCGGTGAGTTTTATTGTTAATGTAGTTTGGTTGTATGAAATTCATGAATTTGGTTAGACATATACTTTTGCAATATTTGAATGTAGAATTTCAAAATATATACACAGTTCGCTAATTGTACCACTAATAATGGTTTGTTTCGTAAGGCTCCAATTGAAGGTACGAAAATTACATGTTGAAAATATTTTAGTTTTTTAAATGTAAACTATTTGGGGGGTTTTACAAATAAAATATATTGTTATCAAAATTGCTAAAGGTACTTTATATATGCTGGTAAATGTATGATAGATGGACAATGATAGTGTCATTAAAATTTTGGGAAACAAAAGACATTTTGGAAAAAAAACCCCTTTTATAAAATGTTGTGTTAAGTGATGTTAAATTATATTTTACGTATATATATATATATATATATATATATATAATATATATATAAATATATATATATATATATAAATTTTGGAAAAATTTGATCTAGGTTTTGTGTTAATGATGAAAGAAAAAACCCCTTAATTTTATGTTAACTCCCTTTTTTTTATTGGGAAAAACTTAAAATTTGTATGAATGATGTGACCTGACTCTGTCAGTCAGCCATGCCCCTGGATTACACAGCAAAGTTGTTTACTTTGCTAGGATATGCAGTGCACTCGTTCTTTCCTCCATTTGTCTGTCCGCTCATTCAGTCATACTTACATTTACTACGTACTGATTATTTCTATTTCATTTTTCAACTGTTGGTATATGTACTTCCGTTACACGTTGCAATATGTCACTAACTCACTTTGTTCTGCAGGTGGATGGCTGGATTGCGTTGAAACCAGTTTCACCATCACGGAAATGGATTCGTTGCTGTCAAGATATGTGTTTATTGGTCAGTGACTGGCAAACGGTGAATGACTCAGCGCTTCAGTTGCATGGACTATGATGGGGACGTGATTTCACAATGGTAGAATTCAGCACTCACAATTTACTCACAAGCTTCGTAGAGATTATGATATGATTTAACCAGACATGAACAAGTGAAACAAAGACAGCGGCATGTTACCTACACAGTAAGATGATTTAGAATTATCTCGTTTGACATAATGTCCATTCTTGGTTGTTCTTTTCATAGTTAATCATTCAGACTTGTGGTTGATTGGCCAACTAAATGTTTGACAGGTTGTTTTGTGTGTGACATTTTTCCAGCTTTATTACATATGTAACAATACACTGTCACGTATGTAACAACACACTGTCATGTATGTAACAACACACTGTCATGTATGTAACAACACATGTCTGTTCCAGATATCTGTGATCATAGCTAGCCCTCCAAACAACACGGTCATTTGTTATTAGTAGTTCTGTCGCACTCATTATTGACAGACTATCAGGCAGACAGACTATTTTTTCTTCAATTGTTCCAGTTGTTACTAGATGGTGTAACTGTTTTTTTATGCCCTATAAATTGTACCTGTGTTCTAATTTTAATAATTATCTATCTTTTGCAGTTCTATTCAGTCCAATTTTCTGTGTAATTCTTCTCTTGATCTCAACTTTGCATCTGTTATTATTGATCCAATTTAAGATAATTGAATGTTTGGACTTGGTTAAGGACAGTGCCATATGTTCCTATGCTGCATGTTGGAGAGTAATTTTTTCTTTGAGATGACCATATTACAAAGCACCAAACAATGTAGTTGGCAAATATATACCTCTATTTGTTTCTCATTCATTGTTCTGTGGACCCATATCTTTGTTAATGTTGCATGTGTGGTACATTGTCTGGCAGGCCCACCAGGCTCATCTCTAGATTTTTATTTTTATAATTCTTCTGAGCATAGAGGGTCTCAGGGCTCAACATTTTAACATCCCTTTGCTCAGGTATCACCAGGTAAATTGACTTGTTCACTATGAAAATTGTCTTACATACAAATGGATTGTTAAAGGACCATTATGTCACTTGACATGGAGAACTGCATGCATGCAAGTGTCACATACATACGTGTCATTGACATTTGACTTTTTTTTTGTTAGCATATTCAGATTGTTTTTAAAGTGAAGGGTTTACCAATTCATGTGTTATATGAAGTCAACTGACCAAACAGATTGGTTATATGTAGGTAATGACCAACATATTGAATGTATGAAACGACCAAAAAATGATGTGTTTTTTGTAGGAAACTGACAACAATAAATTAGATGTGATTTTTAAAGACCCGTATTCAGATTGTTTTATCTGTAAATCAATGACCACCCAATGTGTTATGTGAGAATCAACTGAAACACTTTTCGATTTTATTTGTGGGGAACTGACCCGCCCTTTTAGAAGTTTTATGTGTAGAGACAAAATACAACAAAATATTCAGATTGTTTTAAAAGAGATAACTGACCAAACTATTCAATTGTTTTATCATGAAAGTCAACTGACCAAACAATATTCAGATGTTTTTATTTAGAATCAACTGACCAACACATTTTGATTGTTTTAATTTTTAGGAATCAACTGAAAAAAATATTCAGAGTTTTACTTTAAAAGGGGAACTGACCAACAAATATTCAGTGGTTTTAAATTTTTGGATAATGAAAAACCCTTTAA
>JAODUO010002746.1:0-21610 GCA_025642075.2 Ridgeia piscesae
TTCAAAATCAATGTCCCTCACAACTGCTGTTAACAATATAAATTTGGTTGTTTTATTCAAACTATATCTCATCCCATGGCCAGTTGAACACAGTGCAAAAAATACAACTATTTACATAATTATATATGTACAAGCAAGTGTTTTCATATTTTCCTACTGTGTGGGAAAGTTAAACATCAAAGGCTATTGTGGTTAACTCTGCTTGCCTTGGCATTACTCCCAATCCATTTTTATTTTGAAATTGAATGTTCTGTTTATAATTTGAATGAGTTGCAGGCAGAATCTTTCAAATTGCAATTTTTTTGTTCTTAGCTTAATAAAGTAACTAAACACAAATAATCAGGCAATAAACCTTCAACATGCATGTTGTAGTCATAAGAATAAAATAGTAAATGAAAAAACCTAGGAGCTGGTAACCCCACCAGTACTGTCAAATTGTAAAGAATTTTTAATTTCAAAAAACGGTTGTAGAATGAAGCCATTACACAAAAATAGAATGGAAAATATATATATTATATTCAGAACAACGGTTGTAGAGATGAGGGAGCATAACAAGGAGAAGGAGGGAGGGAGGGAGGGGAGGGAGAGGGGGAGGGAGGGAGAGAGAGAGGAGAGGGAGAGAGAGAGAGAGAGGAGAGAGAGAGAGAGAGAGAGAGAGAGAGAGAGAGAGGAGAGAGAGAGAGAGAGAGAGAGAGAGAGAGAGAGAGAGAGGAGAGAGAGAGAGAGAGAGAGAGGGAGAGGGAGAGGGAGAGGGAGAGGGAGAGGGAGGGAGAGGAGGTGGGGTCCACACCATAAAAGAATAAGGGACGTGAGCATGGCTGCATGAAGAAAAGCGAGAACGTGAGAGAGAGAGAGAGCGATAGTGTGTGTACATGTTTGAAAGGTGACGGTTAACGTGGCTGAAGAAAGATAGAGAGGGAGAGAGAAAGACAGAGAGGTTGCGTCCAAAACAGAAGACAGTAAAGTGGGTGAGGGTGGCTGGTGAGAGCGAGAGAGTGAGCGAGAGAAAGAGACGGGGATAGTTTACATGTCTGAAGAGTGACAGTGAACGTGGCTGAAGAGAGCGAGGGAGAGAGATAAATAGAGAGAGAGAGAGACAGAGAATGAGGTAGAGAGATAGATAGATTATGAATGTTGGTGAAGAGAAAGATATGAAGAATGTACCTGAAAAGAAAGAGATGGTGAACACATCTAAAGTAAATGACATTGTGAATGCGGCAGTGATGGCACATAATTAATATTAACTTGGCTTAAACCATCTGCTGACAACTTGTGAAACCGTCCATATGCACGAACCTGTAAGTATGCATGTTTTTTTAGTGCATATGTATGTTGCTTCGTGCTAGTAAGGTTTTATCACACAGCAGTGTGGCACTATGGTATGCGTTTAATAATCTTTTTTGTATCTACAAGGTAATGTTTTGCCATTTATGGAATGTTTTGATAATTATGTGTTAGTCAATTTGAATCTTTCTTCCAAGGGAATGGAAATATTTGTGTAAATAGCACGTGAACATTCACAGCAGATAGATTAGAGTATAAATATAAAACGATTAATAATATGTTACGCTTGATCTAATTTCTTAGTTACTCTACGCTACATATAAATAACAAATATCCATATAAATGAAGCCATGATTATACATTCTTAAATCCCCTCCACCTTTATATATAACTGATCTATGTATAAATTCTAACTTCACTACACCTGCCAACTCTTCTAGCTGTCCAGATATGCATTTGTGTTTACACCCTACAGCAGCTGTTTTTTATGCAGATCAGGGCCAATCTCCATAAACATTTGACCTGTGGTTGCATGAATAAATTTTATTAAAAAATGTCAACTGTTACAGTCCGTAGCATAACCATAAATGTAATGAATGACATAATTATATGTACCAAATAAAAAAAAAATTCTGAGTTTGAGAGCACTGTTTCTGGAGGTCGCATATCCTATCTCATAATGGAGCAAGCTGCATTGAGTGTGTTTGTGTGTGTGTGTGTGTGTGTGTGTGTGTGTGTGTGTGTGTGTGTGTATATATCAATATATATATATATATATATATATATATATATATATATATATATATATTATATATAAACTACAACAGATATATCACAGAGATGCACTTATACTACCACAAACACAGACCCAAGCACAAACTTTGTTGCAATACAGTTTATTGGTTTAACAGTTTTATTTTATAAAAAAGACATTCTCAGGGCACTGGTGAGTGACAACCATAGTTCTGTAGTCACAGTGTGTCCTCAACTGACGTGGCTAGTTGTAAACTATTTCTCGCACAAATGTACCGTCTCACGTGTTACAAAACTATTTAATAAATAACCTGTACATTTTAAACACATGTGAAATGAACTTCCGGAGAACTCTGTACAATATAAACAAGACGCACTCAAACTGAGCACCATGTACAAGAAATGTTCATAATTTGATATATCATCATAATCGTCTCCTTCGATTTCTAGTCATCTGGCAGTAGAAACCATTGTAAATGAGTTATTAAAACAGTTAAGAATTAATTTTTTGATTCACAGGGTCATACAGTAAACAAGGGGTGGTCACAGAAATTCACGAAGTCCAAAAATACCTAAACAAAATACATTGCTATTGTGGCTCCATCTAGTGAGTGAAACATATTTCTCAATTGTATTTCATTTGTACCATGTGACTTATTATTATTTGTATTTGTATTGCTTGCTTTTTTAATGTTGTGTGTTTTGAAATAAATTGAATTGAATTGAATTGAAAACGTGTTAATTGAAAATGACAGTTTGGGGTAATAAAATTGCAAATTCCACACCACAAATTGGCGTATGAGGGAGGGGGTGGTTGACCAATACTAAAGGTGTTACTTTTTGTGAACTTTGTGAAATTACAAGACCACCCCAGGTGTAAATCATTGTAATGACCAGGTGAGTAAAATAGCGGTCAGATCTCATACACATCAGCTGTCGTGTACCTCGGCAGAATGCCATGAATGTGCAGTTGCTATGTTCTATGTACATATAATACACGTTATATACATTTGTTCCAGGGGAACTAGTGGCTGCTACAACTCAGCCACGTTTACACAACATTTCATGCGTTAGTCTTTCGTCATAATATCGACATCTTAAAAACAACGTCAGTTTTCTCTGTAATCGTCTTTTCAGCATTTTGCATACATGATTTTATACCTGTAAATTTCATATTCAGTGTCAACAGAGACACAGAGTGAATAAACCTATCAATGTTGTCCATTTATAAAAAATATCCATTTGATTCAAGCTACGTAACACTGTAAAGAACCATGTTTAGGTCAAATGTAGCAATGTATCGATCGATATACCACTCATAGAAAATGTTTTCTATTTGAGGCATCATTAATCAGTAAAATTCATGTTAAAAATAACTTCTGATAAAATACAACAGACTAGTACGTAGATGTCAAAATATCAAACTAATAACTTAGACGTGCTATGAAAATACAGAAATCGCAGACTTGGAGCTTTCTAATTCTATAAAAACACCCGAGTGGCAATGAATCGGTTGACAAACAAAATGTTTACATCTTCCGTTCGCTTGTCCTGATCACATGACCATTGCGAATAATTGCATTTTGCTCTGAAGCAGCCGCCGTGCTTTGCAAGGCTGCTGGAGATCTACTTGGTACACACACTGACACACACTCACTTCTACGACTCAAACACACAATTGGCAAGATTTGCAAGTTACAACACTGACGATGGGGAGCTGTGCTCACTCACAACACGTTCACATATCAAAGTAGCAAACGTTCACAGAGCACTGCCGCTGCACACACGACACGCCGCTACAGTCACCCGCTACACTGCAGCTGCACACACGACACGCCGCTACAGTCGCCCGCTACACTGCAGCTGTAGCCAGCTTTCGTTGGACTATATAAATAAGTTATAAATAGAAATATGAACACAATCGTTTGTAGTCAGTATGCTATTCAGCAGTACGCTGCAGTAAACCCTCTGGTTTGCGAATTGTCACACGTGTGAGCATGCACCGGTCACCGGTCACCGGAGCGGCACTTTTATGCGAATTCAAACTCTCTGCAGTGAGTTATGAGCAAAACGTAATCCGTCATTATCCTGAAATCATTCCTGCTTGAGTGACATGCAAGAGAACCGTCGACCACTGTCAACTGTTGGACACGGTGACACAGACTACATCATATATGTCACAGGTGTCACGACTGGTGCAGGTGTGTGTGTGTGTGGAACACGGTCCGAGTCACCAGAGTTGTGTAGACTGCCATGTCATCGCTGCTGTGTCACCACTGCAGTGTCACCTTCATCAGTCAATGAGCAGGTTAATGTCACGGACGGATCTCATTGTTACTCTGCAGAAGACAGTGACAGTGCGGCAGGTGTCTGGCCATGACACCGTCACCTGGACTCGTCACATGAGGCCGTCCTGGCGATGTCCAGCCGTCACCTGACCTGGAGTGACAGTGTCTCTGCTGTCGTCCGTTGATGACAGCAGTCACAGCCAGATGTGTGACAAGACACGTTGACATCCTACGGCACTCTACACACACATCAACAATTTGCCCAGTTGTGTAGCCTAGGTCACCAGAACCTCACTTCCAGCTGTGTAGCCTAAGTCACCAGGACCTCACTCCCAGCTGTGTAGCCTTGGTCACCAGGACCTCACTTCCAGCTGTGTAGCCTAAGTCACCAGGACCTCACTCCCAGCTGTGTAGCCTTGGTCACCAGGACCTCACTCCCAGCTGTGTAGCCTTGGTCACCAGGACCTCACTCCCAGCTGTGTAGCTTAAGTCACTAGGACCTCACTCCCAGCTGTGTAGCCTTGATCACCAGGACCTCACTCCCAGCTGTGTAGCCTTGGCCATTAAGACCCCTCTCACTTGTTTAGCCATGGTCACGGGGTGAGGGCAGCTACTCCTGGTCTGAGGGTGGATAGTCCGTGACACGAGGTAGGTCGTGGTAAGGTGGGGCGGGGCTGCTGCCAAGGTTCAAGGACGTGTCATGACTCGAGTCGGAGTGTCCTGGACGCAAGCACGGTGTTGTGACGTTTACCGAGTCCTCTGTCAACGAAAAACATCAGTGTCATAATTCATACTTCCAAGTTGCCTAGTTGTTTAAACCTGTTAATTATTTCATAACATCTTATTCTTATTACCAGATCAAATATGGTGACGGCAAACTGACGTGACGGCCAAATGGCGGTTTTTAATTCTGAAATGGTGTTTGCGATGTGGATATTTCACCAATGAATTATAAAATGTTCAAGTTATATCAAAGTCCTACTGACAAAGCCTTTGATGTTCAGCAATTTTCGTTGATTAATAACCTGGATAACTCTGGGTTGTGGAACAGACATCCTTGCTTAAAATGTAAAAAACAGCTCTAGTTGTTATACAAGCAAACATAGGAACCAACTTCAACTAATACTGGCAAACAATATATTTTTTTGATTATCAATTAGATTTTATTAATCGGATTGGGATAATCAGGACACATCCAGGTATTGTTTCATGGGAAATGAATTTTTTCCTTGGAAAATTTCATCGGGACACACGCTGGGGACATACGAAGCACATGGAAGGATTAACAAAATCTCTAATGTCCAATTACACAATTTCCGTGAAGCGGTGAGCAAACAAGGAACTCGTACCATTGCTACTGAGGTCTGTGTTTGTGGCCTGGTCGCGTGTACTGCCCTCCCCACTGTCTTTCCGTCGTTGCCGTCGGCGATGTCGACCAGACAGCTGGGAGGATGAACCGTGCGAATGGTCGGACACGCGTTCATTCGAGTCGCACAACGGATCGGCCCGAATGCCGCGGTACGGAAGACGCTCGTGTGACCGCGGTATGTGGTCAAGAGAAGTGCGGTTATTAGCGCGGAGGTCATGTGACGACTGGTCCTGCTGCCCACGATGCTGCCATCTCTCGTGTGAGCTGTAGTCCGGCGGGTCACACAAGTCTGAGCTGGCACAGCGAGGGTGGGAACCACTGCATTCAGAGTACTGGTGGCGGTCCAGGTTCTCTACAAAGAGGTCAATTAAAATGATATGTGCATGCGTAATGTTTTATCTAGGAGGATAGGCCATTCACCGGTAGTACACATTTAAAATTGCTACCAAACTTGATGCATCATTTTGATGTAGGCAAATCATGACATAACTTTAACTAGATCATTATACGAGATGAACACATATCTTATAAGGAAGGTTAGACACTGTTAAAGTTGCCATTTTATGGTGATTTAACCAAACATCATATCATTGTAAAGACACAGAATAGTACAATATTTTTAATATGTTATTGAAAGGAGGTTAGCTTAAAATTGGTCAAATGTCAAGATCTACGCAGACGGAGCCGATGTATGGCCACTGTGCTTGTGGCGCCACCTACCCATACTAAGTTGGTCGCTGTCGTCGAGGTGACTTGCACTGCCCCCTGAGTAGCTGACAGGGGGTGGGGGTGGTTGGATCAACTGGGGCGGCTCACTCCTTTCACTCTCCCTCAGCCACTGCAACATATGTACAACAATGTACAGCACTACATATATGTACAACAATGTACAGCACTAGACATATGTACAACAATGTACAGCAGCACTAGACATATGTACAACAATGTACAGCAGCACTAGACATATGTACAACAATGTACAGCACTAGACATATGTACAACAATGTACAACACTAGACATGTACAACAATGTACAGCACTAGACATGCGTATGACAATGTACCGCACTAGACATATGTACAACAATGTACAGCACTAGACATATGTACAACAATGTACAGCACTAGACATATGTACGACAATGTACAACACTAGACATGTACGACAATGTACAGCACTAGACATGCGTACGACAATGTACCGCACTAGACATATGTACAACAATGTACAGCACTAGACATATGTACCAATGTACAGCACTAGACATATGTACGACAATGTCCAGCACTAGACATATGTATGACAATGTACAGCACTAGACATATGTACAACAATGTACAGCACTACATATATGTACAACAATGTACAGCACTAGACATATGTACAACAATGTACAGCACTAGACATATGTACAACAATGTACAGCAGCACTAGACATATGTACAACAATGTACAGCAGCACTAGACATATGTACAACAATGTACAGCAGCACTAGACATATGTACAACAATGTACAGCACTACACATATGTACCACAATGTACAGCACTAGACATATGTACAACAATGTACAGCACTAGACATATGTACAACAATGTACAGCACTAGACATATGTACAACAATGTACAGCAGCCTAGACATATGTACAACAATGTACAGCACTAGACATATGTACAACAATGTACAGCACTAGACATATGTACGACAATGTACAGCACTAGACATATGTACGACAATGTACAGCACTAGACATACGTACAACAATGTACAGCACTAGACATATGTACAACAATGTACAGCACTAGACATATGTATAACAATGTACAACACTAGACATATGTATAACAATGTACAACACTAGACATGTACAACAATGTACAGCACTAGACATGCGTACGACAATGTACAGCACTAGACATATGTACAACAATGTACAGCACTAGACATATGTACCAATGTACAGCACTAGACATATGTACGACAATGTCCAGCACTAGACATATGTATGACAATGTACAGCACTAGACATATGTACGACAATGTACAGCACTAGACATATGTACGGCAATGTACAGCACTAGACATATGTACGACAATGTACAGCACTAGACATATGTACGACAATGTACAGCACTAGACATATGTACAAACAATGTACAGCACTAGACATATGTACGACAATGTACAGCACTAGACATATGTACGACAATGTACAGCACTAGACATATGTACGACAATGTACAGCACTAGACATATGTACGACAATGTACAGCACTAGACATATGTACGACAATGTACAGCACTAGACATATGTACGACAATGTACAGCACTAGCCATATGTATAACAATGTTACGACTGACAGAGTCAAATATACAAAGAAAAGTACGACTGGTTCAATTAACCTTTTTCTATATTACATCAACTGCGGATACTGTACTCTCAACAAATGAAAACAACATTCCGATTAGTTCAAGTGAAGAATCAGCGGATTGCCTATGTGTGTACTGTGGAACCTCCTATTTTCCTACACTTCTCTGTACATATTTGGGTGGCCTCGATTGGAAAGTGGCTGTATTACAGAAGTTGCCTTAATTGTGAGGTGATCACATAACAGAGGTGATCTTAATTGTGAGGTGGTCACATTATGGATGTGACCTTAGCTGTGAGGAGTCGCATTACACAGACCTTATTTGGAAGGTGGCCACATTACAAAGGTGGCCCTAATTGCGATGTGGCCACACAATGGAGGTGACCTTAACTGCGAGGCGTGTGTATACCTGGTTGACGTGGGGACTGCGCCTGCCGTCCGTGTACTTGTCTTCCTCCAGCTCTGTCATTGGGTTCACGCTGATGTTCATCTGTGCCCGACTGCCGTTCGTCTGCCCCTGGTTGGGCACATAGCCATTGCCCGCCTGCCCGTTGAGCCCCTTCAGCAGGAAGCCGTTGCTGCCCGCCTGCTGCTTGCGCATACTGTCTGTGTGGATCACCCGCGCTGGGTCGTCAAACTTGTTTCGGCCACCCATGGCTGCTACAAAATACACACGCCATGTCTATCAGCTGACCTGTCTGTCACATGACATGTTGCCTAGCAACAAGGTCTGTTAAGTCATCCAAAATGGATGCCACGCATGCGGAACATTTGGATGTTTGGTTTTGAAATATTGTTTCTCAAAACAAACGATAAACGTAAGTTCTCGAAGCCAAAACTGCTGAAAAAAGAATAATATAGCAGTTGTTGTGCATTAATAATACAAAGTACATGTATTACGTATACACAAAAATAGTTTGCAAGCCATGTCTTGGTCTGTTTTTCAAATATTTCAATTCAGATTTCTAATAACTATGTACAGCTATCAGCTAATGTCACAGTAGCGCCATCTGCTGGATAACTGTGCTATCGTAATACTTAATCACATCCCTATATGTACATGTATATTTGTAAGAGATGAGGCCGATTCAAAACATGCTGCTGAATGTGTCTGCCCTACGGAGTCAGAATGCATCTCGGTAAAACGACAACAAGGAAGGGGAGCGGTGGTCGCGCGGTAGAGCGCCGGTCTGTCAATCGAGGGGACAGTGGTTCAATCCCACCCACCGCCGTTTCAAAACTTAGGCAGTTTCGTTCACCCCACATTTGCCGGTGTCTTTCGGAAGAGACTAAAAGCCGGTGGTCCCTTCTATCTGGTGTCTATGCCAGGGGAAGTAAAAGATCCCACACAGGGGGTAAATGTGTAACCTGTAGTGGACTCACTAATTCTAGAGAAGGACAATTCTAAAAACCAATGACAATAATGGTCAGCAAGTTGACCGAGGTCATTTAATGTAAGAAGGAGCCGGAGTTGGTGACCTCGGTGACCTCAGTAACTCACCCATCATGCGACTCTGCTGCTGCTGTCTCCAAGCACACATGGCCATGAGGACAATCAGCAGCAGCATCATGCCGCCC
Organism: Ridgeia piscesae; assembly: GCA_025642075.2. Taxonomy (NCBI): domain Eukaryota; kingdom Metazoa; phylum Annelida; class Polychaeta; order Sabellida; family Siboglinidae; genus Ridgeia; species Ridgeia piscesae. The sequence goes on from JAODUO010002746.1 coordinate 9,644, forward strand.
AGCACCGTCCCCAGCACCAGGTACAGCAGCTCGTTGCTCTGCTTCGTGTTCGTTGTGTTTGGGTAGTCGTCGAGTGACGTCTCAGACGATGGTCTTGGAGTGCGACCTACGGGTCGTTTGCCAGGCGGGCCGTCAGGAAACAGGTCTGTTCCATCGTCGCGCTGGTTCGGATGGCCAGAGGAAGCTGGGAACGAAAGATGTCCAGTGTGTGTTACTAACACTGTGGTAGGAAGTGTGTTGTTGATGAAGTAATGATGTGTATGCTAATCCCGTGTCAGGAAGTGTGTTACGACAGTGATTATAGTTAGTCTTACTAGAACTCTCCTGTCCCTTATACGGCATAATCCTTATACGACATAATCCTTATACGACATAATCCTTATACGACATAATCTTTATACGACATAATCCTTATATGACATAATCCTTTATTTCCTTACCATATATTATTTACTTACCTGTTTTTTATTAATCATATTGATTCAACTGCAATGCATGGTATGGTATTTTGTTTCTTGTAATGATTATTTTGTTGTACTGTGTATTCGAGACAAATAAACTGTTTTTATTCCCTGTTTCCTGTGCATTATACATGTGTGCCCCAACAGAGCTGCCAAATGAGCATATCTATATACAGATTCTAGTATGTATGACTAAATATAGGTTAATCTGTAAATATATACACGTACTTTAAAATAATTTATACATAGGAAATTTGCAATGTTTTTAACATGCTTTACATCACATGTCATCTTTACTACTTTACTCGGTATTAGTTTATTGTGTCACCCACACTTACTGTAACATTGATGTCTTTCGAATTAGCACCCTCGTACCCTACTATCACAGGGCTGCCATCCCTGGTTTGACAGTGTTAAAATTAAGTTTTAACGTAATTACAAACCTACAGGAACACTAAGGGGCACTGATATGTAACTCAGTAATTGCACTTTTTATGCAGACACGCAGGGGTGTTTATTTCTTTTTTTCAATTCACCTTTGAATTCTTTCAGACGCCAATTATTATTAACATAAGGTATATTTATGTATGTTAACAAATGCTGGATACAATGTATGAATGCGATGTGACGACATAACGGAACGCTGGCAGGTGACGGTACGAGGCCTGTGTTGCATAACAGCGCCACCTGGTGTAATAGTTCTGTAGCTTCCCCATGATTTGCTATACTTACACAGCGTCTTCTTGACGACGGTGTTGCTCTCGTCGCTGTGTCCGGCAGCATTGAAGCACCTCATCTTGATGCTGTACTGTGTGTTAGGTTTCAGCTCTGTCAGCAGGTGACTGCTGCGGGCTGGCCCCAGTAGGGTCTGCTTCTTGTAGTCGGCGTCACTTGCCTCGTACGGCTTGTGGTACACGAAGTAACCCTCAATAGGGGCCTGGTCCACGGGGAGGTACTGCAAGCAGCAGGGTCACAATTCTTAAAGTTTTAGCATTCATTTTAGTTTTTATTATTAATACTAACCATGCGAACACATCTGAGATATTCTCTTGGATAATATCTTGTCCCATATGATTTACACTAATAAAAAAGTGGAGGTGTCCTCCTGTACACTAGGTGGCAGCACCGAGGTACCTCTTATTCTATATGGCTGTACACTAGGTGGCAGCACCGAGGTACACATTCATCCCTTATTCTATATGGCTGACGTGTTTTAGTGTTTTTATACCGAGATTGATTCCTTGCTTTTTCCAGCTAACAAGATATTTGTGATCTTGATCCCTTTCTGAACAAATCGACTGCAATCTCATGTGATTGGTGATCGTTTGATGACATTGTTTCGAGTGTGCGCATGACCGAAATTGTTTTGGTGTTGTGAAAAAGATGTCAATTCAGAATTGCTACATTTACGGCCACGCCACATACTTAAAGTTACGCAAAGACATTTAGCTGATGAAAAAGGCACACTCAAGTGTATGTTTTCAGTACATATGTTGCACAGTTAGACAGTTGCCACAGGTGGGGTGCATTGGCACTGGCTTATAAGCAGATGATACAATACATGATCAACTGGTGCAGTGGTTCAGCAGTTGATGCAGAAAATCATACCAATTCCCAGCAGTAATAAATTGTAATTGATTATGAAAGCTGTTAAGTCGCTGGGGTTGTTACGCAGACATTTTCAGCACAGTACAAGTTTGGTTTTTTGTAATAAAAAAGCTACCAGATGGCGCACTCACCTGCCAGGTGATGCTGATAGCCTTGGGCGACACGGGCCGGGCCTCTACGATCACTGGCCCGGCCGCGGGTGCCTGGGGCATGTGCGCTGGCGCCATCTTCAGGGTGAACTTGCGAGAGTTCGGGCTCTGTTTGTTGTCGTTGTTCGAGAAGACGGCAAGCACACGGAACTTGTACATGCTCCCTGTAATCGGATTACAGAGGTCAGTCTGAGGTTATAAATGGGTCAATATGAGATCTTACATGGGTCACCATGAGGCCATACACAGGTCACCGTGAAGTCATAGACAGTGAGGTTATACATGGGCCACCACTGGGTAATAAATAGGTCAACATGAGGCCAAACATAGGTCACCAAGATGTCATACATAGGCCACCATGCCTCTAGAATTATCAATAGTTTCTGGAAGTCATTAAAAAGTTAGAGACTGACAAGAAACAACAGTAGTGACACCACGAAGCATGACTGACTGTCATCCAGGAATTTACAGGAACTTGCGATGTGTTCCAAGGTGCAAATGTTGATCGTTTTCAGGCATATCCAATCACAAAGTTACCAATCAATTTTTTATTTAGTGACAGAACTATACAACCAGTGACGCGTCACTGTCTGTCAACTGACGCAGTGTCACTCACCTGGCCGTAGTCCCGACACCTCGTACATGCGGGCTGAGCTGAGGATGTCCTCGTCAATTGTGTGCCAGCGCCGTCGTCTCTTATCAGCCGTCATCTCCTTATATTGCACCTTGAAGAACGTCACCGACAGACCGTCGTTGTCGGGCACCTTCCAACGCAGCATCACTGACGTGTCGGACAGCTGCGTCACCTTCGGACGTGACGGCGGAATCAACTTGGCTGTAACAGCAATTGCCCAGTTATCATAATTATTATTTGAATGTAAAGATCCGGTAATAAAATGTTGTTGATCATAATTATTATTCGTAGTATTTTTACATCGTATCTCTGGGACCAGCCATTCATAAGCACACACAAAAGTCATGCATACATTATGAAACGTACTCAGAATCATAAATGTTTATTTTATAATATGTGCATCATGATAAATATATTATGTTAAAATTAAAAGGGCCAGTTATTAAGTAATTAAGATACTAAAACATGAAGACAGTTACATAACGATAACACACCAAACAATAAATTAAACAAATAAATTCATTCATAAAATAAATTACAATTTAAGTTGACTCCCTAACGCTCAATGTATGCATGAAACATGGAATTTGAACTCTCCTGTGCATTATGTGAACTTGCCTATAAGCTTCAGTGGTTACAATATGCCTTGAACTTATCAAACCCATCAATACAACTGACTGATACGACCACCTACCCCACCGACCCTCTAAACACCCTACTAACCACAAAGATGGTTATCTAATTACATAACCAACTTACATAATTCTTTAAACCATAGACCCTGTTATAGTTTTAATGACAGATACTATTCAACAGTTTCGCCAACACGACCGCCAACTATTTACCCCGACTACGCCCCAGTACTCGCCCTCACCTGACCCCTGGGGCTCCTCATTCTGACTGTCCGTGTCCTCCTCCTCCTCGTCCTCCTCATCCTGGGGTTCTGGTCTCTTCCTTCTGGGCTGGGTGCGCCCCTTCCTCCCATTCTTCCTGTTCCGCCTCCTCGCCCCCGGCCGACGCCGCCCCGTGTCAACACGAGAACTATTCGTGCCGCCACCTGCAGCGCCATCTGGTGGGTCGCCAGACTCACTCGTTTCTGCACAGACAATCAACGATGTTACAAGATGACGAGAGAAATCTATCACAAATCTACTTAACTCCAATCCATTTAAATCCAACCATTCAACCCCACCTGTCCATCGCAACCCTTGGGGTTTCCTCAAAACCGACCTCTTGACCACTCAGAGGGTGATTATGATCAGAAGACTGAGCTGTCAAATGCGAGTGGAACCGTTTTTAAAATTGGGTAATAACACTCACCCTTACAACCTTTGTCTTTTGGAAGACATTTAAAGGCCTGTTGTTCTTCCATCTGGTGTATATGGCGGGAATATAAAATATCTCACAAACACTGTAAGCGTGCAACATGTTTGGGACTCACTGCACTGGTGTCTACTAAATCTGCATTGTCTTCAATAAGGCTAATTATCAGACCAGTAGCAGTATCATTGCATGAATCCATTTTGTCCAAATAACACTAAAATCTCGTGGGTTGTGACATATGTTAACCTATAACAAATTCTATGTCAAGAAGTGTTGTTATTAACAAATAATATTAAATAAACAGTGAAACACTAAAACATGCATTACTAGCACATCATGCAATGTCTTAAATCTCAAAAACGTGCGAAATATCCTTCGTATTTCAATCCTGCCTTTCCCAAAACGACAACAACAACACGAGGTCCATTGAGACTAAAAGGTCAATTAGAGAATAGTAACATTACAGCAACATGTTTGTGTCTGCGGCGACAACGAACACAACAGAGCAGTCAGGGAAAGGTTAGAACAACAGCGATGAACTAAGGCAATGTGGACAGAACCTTTCAACTGGATGTCATCTTCAAATACCCGGAGGCTTTCATAACAGTGCATGTGTGTCTGGCTATAGATGTATAGCTGGCTCTCACAGGCTGCTGGTTACCAGCACTAGAGGGACAAACACACAGCTTGTGGCTCTCTGTGGTTGTGGTCACACTGACACCTCACTATGTTGATATCCTCCACACACATCATTCACATGACACCAGCAATATTTCTTGCATACGTTCACATGCTACTCACAGTCAGGGTTGGGTTCAAATACGTATTTGTAATTGTATCTGAATACAGAAATTTTGTGTATTTGTAATTGAATTGAAAATCACAAAAGGGCGTAATGTATTTGCATTTGAAATTTGGTCTGTATTTGAATGAAAAGTATTTGCAAATACAATCAAATACACATAAATATTACCAACAAAAGGTAAAGCCATCTACAGCAGTCAGTCGAGCCAAAAACAAAATTCTACCCACAATGATACACTTGAACTATAATGGAAACACAGGCCACGTATTTGAATCCGATTTGAATCAAATTAAAAATATGGCAATGTAATTGAATTGTAATTGAATTTAAAATGGCAGCATATTTGTATTTGAATTGGAAATTTTTACCTGGAAAAGCAATGTATTTGTATTCAAATTTGATTTGGCCAAGTTGTATTTGTATTTGTATTTGATCCCAACAAGTGTATCACAGTAATGATTATTATTCAGAATCAAGAATTTTGGTTCTTATGTTATGCAAGATGCAACAGAACACAAAAGAACGATTTGAAAATATTGCACACGCATGTTGTTAATTCATGATGCAATACACAGGATCCTATCAACGTCTTGCTCACACCAACTCTGGTGCCGTGCTCATGCAGTAGAATGGAATTTATTTTAGTCTCATGCCAAAAGCGTCACATGCTTCGACCCAATAACACTGCTCATTCCAACAGACAGACCCCAAACTTGACATTACGCAAATAAGAAGACATAAATTTATGTGGCTGCTTCTTTTTTGGGGATATATGTAACATTGCATAGGTTTAGTGAATAAATGAAATGCAAAGTTTGCTTATGTTGATTGGTATAAACACCCCATTCATCATTATGTCAACACCCCACCCTTACTAGCCTCAACAGTCAACACTGCAGCTTTCCTGGCCCCAACACCCAAGTGTTTCTGGTCCCAAACCCTAGTCTTCCTGGCCCCAACACCCGAAACTCACTGGCCCCAATGCCCCAGTCTTCATGTCCTGGCACCAACGCCGCAGTTGGCTGACAGCTCTATGAGCAAAAAGTCTGATTTAGATGCCATAAAGCACTAACAACTGCTGACAATATCACATAAATTTGACATAAAACAACTCGTAAATGTGACCTTTGAGAACGCCACATGGCACTGCAGAGGTGGAAAGTATAACTCTAGTTACGGCCATCTGCAGCTGTGGCCCTTGCAATAATAACTCTCCAGCCAAACCACATGCCCTGCCCCCTCCTTTCTGCCCTCCCCCTCCACCGAACAAACATTCCTTGCAGCTTCCATAAACAACAACCTGCTTTCGCAGGTAAAACACAACGTTTTGAGGCATCACTGCTCCTTAGACAAGAATATGTCAAACTCCCTTAACACTGTTTTTTTTTTTTCAATTAATTTATATTTAATAATTCCGTACCTCCATTTACTACAGTAGTTTTTAAATCCTGTGTATAAGGCAATTTTAAATAATCCTAAATCACTGTTTTTTATACATCTTCCATTTTTCAGTCTAATTAGAAATATATATTTTTATACTATATTTTTCTACTTTGAAAATATGTAGTGTATTGCTGAATGTTCAGGAATGGTGCTATATATATATATATATTATATATATATATATATATATATATATATATATATATATATATATATACATATAAAATATATATATATAATATATATATATATATATGTTATATTTAGTTAATTTTTATCATTTATTAGTTAGTCTTACAGTGTGTCTAGTCAATATAACCCCATAAGAGAATGTTGCCAACATATGACTGATGTCCTTGCCTTGTTTCATGCCCAAGTGATCGAATGTTTATGTGAGATAAAAACATCAATGTTTACAAGCAGCCAGCTCGTGTCAGACCCTTGTAGGTGTTGGTTGAACAATGAACATCGCAAACCCACCCCACTGAGTACATTCATTCACGCACAAACAATGTCTAACGGCATGCAAAGAACACGTGTAACTACAACTGCACATGCATGTTTATAAATTATAGCTAATTATAACAATCTAATAAATTGTCACATAATTCTGTTGCTGGAAACCACAGAACCTGCAATATGATTTCTGCAACCATCATACACTTATTCAAAATCTGTAAATAAATGCTAGTATAGAAAACATTTTGGCAGCAGAAAATGAGTCGCAAAACATATACTAAAAATTTGCATAGTTTTAGGGTCCTGTAAACGATCCTGGGACCTTTTTTGTTTCTTTGTCTGAACATTACTTCTTATCTGTTACTGTTTTCACGCAACTTTGTCCAGTTTCATTGTCTGTTACTTTTTACCCTTTACTGTTTTCCCGTTACTGTTTTCCAATAACCTTTTCCCAGTTTCTCTCGTGTGTTACTGTGTGTCGTTAATGTCTTCCTGTTATTTCTTCCTCCAGCGGTCTGGGATCAATCAATCCCCAGGGAGTGGAGTGGATGCTTTCTCTACTGTCTCCGCTGCTTTGTTTATGAGTTACAACTGCAGTGTATCTGGCGCACAGCTGTTGAAATGCTGGCAGCGAGGTTATCTAGTGGGTACCGCAGCCGTCATTACGACAGTCATTGCCAGAGCGGGCGGGCACTTCTATATCAAATTTATGAGTGCCGCAGAGGTGAACGCAGGAATTACAGCTATTCCTGGCCCCGTGGCATCTCGGCCCCGCGACATAACTGGCCCGATCACACGATACCCTACGATACCCTACGTTCTATTCCACCTACCAGTCTATGCCGCCCTCCGTTCTATGCCACCCCCTCCAGTGTTGTGTACCATCGTCAGGTGCACTAGTTAGTTGGACAGGGGATCATCGTCAGATGCAGTAGTTAGTAGGACAGGGGATCATCGTCAGATGCACTAGTTAGTAGACAGGGGATCATCGTCAGATGCACTAGTTAGTAGACAGGGGATCATCGTCAGATGCACTAGTTAGTAGACAGGGGATCATCGTCAGATGCACTAGTTAGTAGACAGGGGATCATCGTCAGATGCACTAGTTAGTAGACAGGGGATCATCGTCAGATGCACTAGTTAGTAGACAGGGATCATCATCAGATGCACTAGTTAGTAGACAGGGATCATCATCAGATGCACTAGTTAGTAGACGGGGATCATCGTCAGATGCACTAGTTAGTAGACAGGGGATCATTGTCAGATGCACTAGTTAGTAGACAGGGGATCATCGTCAGATGCACTAGTTAGTAGACAGGGGATCATCGTCAGATGCACTAGTCAGTAGACAGGGGATCATCAGGCCAATCATCAAACACAGGCGCAAGCGGTACATGCACGCCACTGCTGGAAGTTCACAAAACATCCAGCAGAGGGCAGCACCAACCTGTAGTTGTTAGGTAAACGGTGGAGGCCGTGGTGGGCTGGCCGGCCACACCAGACACGGAGCACACATATTTGCCAGCATCGTCACGATGCAGGTTGACAATGCGCAGCGTCCCTGACCGCGTGACAACGTAACGGGAAGAGGGAGCCGTTGGGTCAAGCGGCTGTTCATCTTTGCGCCACTGGAGGTTAGAGCCGCGACCTCGTGACCCGGGGCACTCTAACTCTACTGTGTCACCCACGCGCCCCGTCATGTTAGAGGGCGCTACGTGGACAACAGATCTACGAACTGCGAAGGAAAATAAAGGAAACGTGCACGACAGAAACAGAACTAAATACAACGGAAACAGAAAGAAACATCGGGTATGTAAGTGGTGGAAATTATGATAAAATACAAAATACTGAAATAATAAAGTGCTAAAAAACATATATAATTATATACATTTATTGGCCACTTTAAAGAACTATCTTCAGAGACTGAAAACAGTCATAGGTCAATTCCATGCAGTGACTTAAAATAGATGAAAATGTAATATAATAATGTATTACCAACATACACTTTTAGATATCTCCTCTAAGGAACCTGTGAAACTGTTGTAATATTCTAAACGGCCCCACAATTAACATACAATTGAAATCCCTATCTACTGAAATATTTATTCACGTATTCCAATAATGACCTACTTAAAAGCATTCTGACAGGAAGCGTAAATGAACAAGATAGAATGTCAACCTTGCAGCAGTGATGACGCAGACAGCTAATTCGAAGCGACTCTACACACGGTCGATGAAGCGTGAAATCACGTTGTCAGGAAAAAACGCAAAACAAAGCGACTACCATCTGCCACAGTCTGGACGCAACAGTTTTTACACGTCTTGCATTTATTTGAGCCGACATCACAATGAGGCAGAGAGGACGATTAAAGAAGAGGCAAAAAATTGTCCCTATCACCCCTGTCATTGCTGTCCATTCACAAACAAAAGCTATTCCATCAATGGTGCGCTAGTAAGAATACCAAGTCCCAAAGTCCATTTAATTCAATTCCAAGTATTGACAGCGTTCTCATCTTGCCAATCTTTTACTTCAAAGTCTGTTCACATGAACAGGTTTTCGTGTATTCCTGTTATGTGTTACTTTTTACAATTTCCCCCAAAACTTCTATTGCCACGGAACATGCCTTCCCATGTGATAGCATCTGCTGCTTTGAGAACTCCGAGCTAATGCGAGACCAGGGGAGATATAAAAAGAGGAATGTGTACACGAGAGTTGAACATTTCTAAAGACTGTAATGACTCGGCTTATTCGTGACACAGTCGCATGTCGCTGGGTAATTTTGTCTGCTGACAGTTTTTAGGTGTTTCGTTGACAGTGTCGACACATGTCAACTCTCTTTATAGATGACACTAGATGGTAGTGGTGACATGACACTAGCTGGCAGTGGTGACATGACACTAGTTGGTAGTGGTGACATGACACTAGTTGGTAGTGGTGACATGACACTAGCTAGCAGTGGTGACACGACACTAGGTGGTAGTAGTGACATGACACTAGATTGTAGTAGTGACATGACACTAGCTGGTTGTAGTGACACAACCCCTAGCTGGCAGTGGCGACACGACACTAGCTGATATGGCATTAGTCGATATCACACAAACATTACATGTTACTCTACAACTTTTAATAAAACAGAAGACCTTTTTTAACATGTTGATCTGTAACTCATTTCACCCAGAACACCACAAATAACCTCACTTTTATGTGCGATGTCTATGAGCATATTAATAAGAACACATTACTGAGCCAACTTGCAAATGTGAAATTTTCTTACATTAACCAGGTGTCACCACTGTGTATGAGAAACAAACTGACGTTTCAGGTGACTGGGGGGGGGGTGAAAGGTGTCACGCATGGGGAGAGGGAAATGACAGAATATTTGTCACATAGAAAAGTGACAAAGACACTGAAGTAATCCATCTGTGAGATGACAACAAATGCATCTGAGACTGTGCCAGAGACACAATAAAGACCTGTCTGTCATAGTCTCTGTCACCACCAGGTCAATGGATCAGTGACACGCATGTACGTACCTTTAGAGAGCAGGCTTGGTCCACCAACTGGTTGGACCGTCAGTCTGGCCGTAGCGTAGTCACTGCCCAGCTTGCTGCGAGCGACACACTGGTACATTCCCGCATGTCTCGGCTGGACATCACTGATGGTCAGTGCCGTGTCTGGCAACATGAATGTATTGGTTATGACCAATGGTCAAGAATCACCATCGGTCAAGTTTCTCAACTGTTAAAATTTCACTTGTCAAATGTTACCACTGGTCAAGTGTAATCACTGGCTAAATTATCACCACTGGTCAAGTTTCACAACAGGGCAAATATCAAGTTTGCACAAGTTTCATACAACTGGTCAAATATCACTACCGGTCAAGTATAATGACTGGTCAATAAAAACTAACTACAGCTGTAAAAACGTAAAAATATTTCAATAGAAGTCCTTTCTAAATAAAAGCAACTGCATTAAGTAAAATTACCTTTCAAAGTAAAACAAAAGATTACTTTCACGATATAACTTAACATCCTGAACAGCAATGGGATAATGAAAAGCAAGCATAGATTTATTGGCTACAAGACATTACAAACAGTACACAAATTTAAAGTCAGACATTTCTTTATGTTTGGTAGTGCACGACATACGTATTCATTTGACCCAGCTTGATTCCAGAAACCTACCATTTTCATTGTCTGATCCAGCGAAGGCAAGACAGAAACAACGAAACAATTAAATGTGACATCAGTTACAAAAACAAACATAGACAAACTGGTGGTAACATCATCAATTTCCTGATTTATCCTTCACTTTGTGGTTGGTTTATACTTCTAGGAAACGTTAGACAGATGTAATCAAAGTGATCACGATGTGGTTGTGAGCCATTTAAATAGCTCATTGTTCAGCTGAGCACTTTGTATGTAATTTGCAATGCGTATTACGTCATAAGTTTTCTTTTTATAACAAACACCATTTACAAGTACTCTGAGAAACACAGCTTTATCTAGAGACCCTTCCACCCTAGAGACCCTTCCACCTTAGAGACCCTTCCCTTCCACCATAGATACCCTTCCCTTCCACCCTAGAGACCCTTCCACCCTAGAGACCCTTCCACCCTAGAGTCCCTTCCACCCCAGAGACCCTTCCACCCTAGAGACTCTTCCATCCTAGAGACCCTTCCACCCTAGAGACCCTTCCACCCTAGAGACCCTTCCCTTCCACCATAGACCCTTCCCTTCCACCCTAGACACCCTTCCACCCTAGAGACCCTTCCATCCTAGAGACCCTTCCACCCTAGAAACCCTTCCACCCTAGAGACCCTTCCCTTCCACCCTAGAGACCCTTCCCTTCCACCCTAGAGACCCTTCCCTTCCCCCCTAGAGACCCTTCCCCCTAGAGTCCCTTCCACCCCAGAGACCCTCCCACCCTAGACTCTTCCACCCTAGAGTCCCTTCCACCCTAGAGACCCTTCCATCCTAGAGACCCTTCCACCCTAGAGACCCTTCCACCCTAGAGACCCTTCCACCCTAGAGACCCTTCCACCCTAGAGACCCTTCCACCCTAGAGACCCTTCCACCCTAGAG
>JAODUO010002747.1:0-5000 GCA_025642075.2 Ridgeia piscesae
TTCTATGTCCCTTTCTTTCATTGTGTCCCCCCCTCCCCTTACAACCCCTTCTGCCCTCAGTAATAAAGTGATGTCACACTGTCAGGGAAGCTGTTAACTGTGGCTGCTTCCAGCCAGTGCAGTGACAGTGTGACATGGTGTGACACAGTGTGACACGGTATGCTGTACTAAGTTGACTGATGAATCCCGTCTGTGTTTGTAGAACGTGTGAGTACTGGAGGACAACCACCATGGCACCATGCACCGTGACTGGATTGACACCAACAGTGTGACCCTTATGAAGACACTACTTTATGCATTTCTACATTGATCCTATTTTAAAGTGGCCATTGTATTCAAGTATTTTTTGTATTATTCAATCAAGCAATGTCAGTATTTCACATACATATACATGTACGTCTGCACACACACTCCATACATATACCACCAAAACACACAAAACACAAAACACACACAACACACACACACACACACACACAACACAACACACACACACACACAAAAATACACACAAAAAACCCCCCCCCCCCCGAAGAGTGTGTATTTCTGTCTATGCATGTGTTATGGTAATGCAATGTTTAAGATGCACTCAGGTAAGCTTTATAAAGATCTCACATACTGTAAGGGAGTCATCAAACCAATTTTCACTACACAGATGCAATTATTAACCACACATGAAGCATTGCTATAGGTATTGATACATGTAACATAATATCTGTGTAAACATTGTAAGAAAAACTTGATCATTTCATTACTAATTTCATGTTTGCAGAATCATTGATTTTATAGTCAGAGAAAAAATTTGTAAAGTACTTCATGACATACTTTGTTGTATCCTGACCAAACATTCACAAAGTTGAAGGGTCAAGGTGTGTAAGTAAACTGATGAGATATTTTGTTGTTGTCCAGTCATTGTGTTTCCTCTTTCTGTCCTAGTACTGCACTACTGGTCTGATGCCAGCATCTTTCAACTTGGAGACATCAAATCATTTCAACAGCCTAGTCGGTGCTACACTTCTTTTAAGCTTCAGTTTGATGTGTGCGACAACAAGGTGGTGATCGCTGCCAACATCCGCTCCTCTTCTAAAACGTACATCTTGTAAGGATTGTCGCAACTGATGAGAAGGTGGTCAATTTGTTTCTTGTCTCTTTGGTTAGGTGAGATCCAAGTAAGTTTGTGTTTCTTTGTGTGCAAATAGGATGACAAAGTTGTTTATACCAAAGAAGTCTATCAGTCGAGTACGGCACAATGTAAGTACAGCATTTGACAGTAGCATATGACACAATGTAAGTACAGCATGAGAGAGTAGATTAAAGCACAATGTAAGTATGGCATGTGACAATAGAGTACGGCACAATGTAAGTACATCATGTGACAGTAGAGTATGGCACGGTGTAAGTATAGCTTGTGACCGTAGAGTATGGCACTATGTAAGTATGGCATACGACAATTGAGTACGGCACAGTGTAAGTATAGCATGAGTCAGTTGAATATGGCACAATGTAAATAAAGCATTAGACATTCGAGAAAGGCATAATGTAAGTATGTAATGTGACAGTAACGTGACAATGAGTATGGTCCAGTGACAGTAATGAGACAGTAGAATACAAGAAAATATGACTACGTCATGTGATGGTAGAATGCAGCATAGTACAAGTTCATTATGTGATGACAACTTATTCTGTTATTACTTGTTCTCTGATTTTTCTTGTATATAATAGACATGTCTGACCTGACTGTTGTTGTATGTAATCGACAGGTTTGTCCTATATGAATATAGTTGTATGTAATCGATAGTTCCATCCTATGTTAGAGTTGTTGTACATAACAGATAGGTGTGATGAAAGTGAGTGTTGGTGAGGCTGAGGTGTTTGACACAGGGGGTGTAGACTAGGAGGAGTTTCAGAGAGTGCTTCCGTTCCTCCACTGAGAGGCGAAGAAACAGATGAACAGGAGAACCCATGGTGAGCTGCCAACAGACTAGCCTCCTGTCTCTCTCTCTCTGTCTCTCTCTCTGTCTTGTCTCTCTCTCTCTGTCTCTGTCTTTTCTTCGCTTTCTATCTCTCTGTCTGTGTCTCTCTCTCACTCTCTCTTCCGTCTCTCTCTGCTGCTCTCTTCGCTTTCTCTCGCGCTTCTCTCTCTCTCTTGCTCTCTTGCTCTCTCTCTCTTTCTCTCGCTCTCTCTCTCTTTCTCTCTCTCTTGCTCTCTCTTTCTTGTCTGCCTGTCTCCCTCTCTCTGTCTTCTGTCTTTCTCTCTGTTTCCATCTCTCTCTGTCTCACTGTCTCTCTCTCTGTCCTCTCTCGCCTCTCTCTCTCTCTCTCTCTCTGTCTCTCTCTCTCTCTCTCTTTCTCTTTCTCTCTTTCTCTTTCTCTCTTTCTCTCCTCTCTCTCTTTCTCTTTCTCTTTCTCTTTCTCTCTTTCTCTCTCTCTCTCTCTCTCTCTCTCTCTGTCTCTTTATGTCTCTCTCGCTCTGTCTGTCTGTCTGTCTGTCTGTCTGCCTACCTGTCTGTCTCTGTCTCTCTCTATGTCTCTCTCTGTCTCTATTTGTCTCTCACTGTATATGTCTCTCCGTCTCTGTGTCTCTCTGTCTCTGTGTCTCTCTGTGTCCTGTGTCTCTCTCTCTGTCTCTCTGTCTCTCGGTCTCTCTGTCTCTCTGTGTTGCTCTCTCTCTCTCTGTGTCTGTCTCTGTGTCTCTGTCTCTCTCTCGGTCTCTGTGTGTGTGTGTGTGTGTGTGTGTGTGTGTGTGTGTGTGTGTGTGTGTGTGTGTGTGTGTGTGTCTCTGTGTCTGTCTCTCTCTCTCTCTCTCTCTCTCTCTCTCTCTCTCTCTTCTCTCTCTCTCTCTCTTGTTTTCTCTCTCTCTCTCTCTCTCTCTCTCTCTCTCTCTCTCGCTCTCTCTCTCTCCTCTCGCTCTCTCTCTCTCTCTCTCTCTCTCTCTCTCTCTCTCTCTCTCTCTCTCTCTCTCTCTCTCTCCAGTCTATCTTTCAGTTTATCTCTCAGTCTATCTCTCTGCCTCTCTTTTCAGCAACACTCACCCAGTGTACTCTCTTCTGTTGTGGACACCACTTCTGTCACTGTTTCTCTGTCCGCCCGATCCGTCCTCCGTCCGTCCCTCCGTCCGTCCGTCCCTCCGTCCGTCCGTCCGTCCGTCTCGCTTTCTGCTTCCCGATCACGATCACGTGTCTGTCTCTCGCTCTGTCTTCGCTTTCTCGCTTCCGCTCTCGCTTCTGTCTCTCGCTTCTCGCCTCGCCTCTCTCTCTCTCTCTCTCTCTGTATTTCTCTGTCTCTTTTTGTCTCTCTCTCTGTCTTTCGGCCTGTCGGTCTGCTCACCTGTCTGTCCTGTCTCTCTCTGTGTCTCTCTCTGTCTCTATCTGTCTCTCACTGTTGTGTATCTGTCTCTCCGTCTCTGTGTCTCTCTGTCCTCTGTGTCTCTCTCTCTGTCTCTCGCGTGTGTGTTGCTCCCTTTCTCTCCCTTTCTCTCCCTCTCTCTCTCTCTCCCTCCCTCTCTTCTCTCGCTCGCTCCCTCTCTCTCCTCTCTCCTCTCCCTCTCTCTCTCTGTCTCGCTTCTTTCTCTCAGTCTATCTCTCAGTTTATCTCTCAGTCTATCTCTCACAACCGTTTCCTCAATTCAATTCAATTCAATTCACTTTAATGTCCTTAAAAAGGATATGCATTTTACAACTCATGATCACATCTAAAATATATGGGATGGTCTCAACAAAATGCAAATGAATTTCCAGATGTATATGACACAATGTAGTGACAGGTGAGAGAGCAGAGGCGCACAATGTAAGTATGGCACGTGACAGTAAGAGTACGGCATAATGTAATGGCATGTGACAGTAGAGTACGGCATAATGTAAAATGAAATTTCTAATACACATATGTAATTATTAACCACACATGAAGCATTCCTATAGGTACTGATTTGAAACATGTAACATAATACCTGTGTAAACATTGTAAGAAAAACTTGATCATTTCGTTACAAATTTCATGTTTGCAGAGTCATTAATTTTATAGTCAGAGAAAAATGTTTGTAAAGTACTTCGTGGCATACTTTGTTGTATCCTGACCAAACATTCACACAGTCAAAGGGTCAAGGTTTGTAAGTAAACTGATGAGATATTTTGTTGTTGTCCACATGTCTCCACTCAGCCAGTCTTTTTGTTTCCTCTTTCTGTCCTAGTATTGCACTACTGGTCTAATGCCAGAATCTTTCACCTTGGATACATCGAACCATTTCAACAGCCTAATCGGTGTTACTGTTCTTTTAAGCTCCAGTTTAATGTGTGCAGTAACAAGGTGGTGATTGCTGCCAACATATCCACTCCTCGTCTGTAATGTAAGTACTTTATGTGACAGTAGAGTACAGCACAATGTAAGTTCGCCATGTAACAGTAGAGTATGGCACAATGCAATTATACCTTGTGACCGTACAGTATGGCACTATGTAAGTATGCATATGACATTCAAGTATGACACAGTGTAAGTACAGCACGAGTCAGTCGAATACGGCACAATGTAAGTAAGGCATATAACATTCGAGAAAGGCATAATGTAATTCATGTGACAGTAACGTGACAATGAGTATGGTCCACTGTGAGTACACTGCGTGACAGTAATGAGCCAGAAAATATGAGAAATGTGACTATATCGGTGATGATTGAGAGTGCAGCACAGGCAAGTTCATTATGTGATGACAACTTTTTCTGTTATTACTTGTTCTCTGACTTTTCTTGTATGCAATAGACATGTCTGACCTGAGTGTTGTATATAATCAACAGGTTTGTCCGATATCTATATAGTTGTATGTAATAGATAGTTCCATCCTAAGTTAGAATTGTTGTACATAACAGATAGGTGTGATGAAAGTGAGTGTTGCTGTGTTCAGAGATGGCAGTGCCAAGGCTGAGGTGATTGGCACAGGGGGTGTAGAATAGGAGGAGTCTCAGGGGTGCTTCAGTTCCTCCACTGTGAGGCAAAGAAACAAGTGGTGCTCG
>JAODUO010002747.1:7500-21233 GCA_025642075.2 Ridgeia piscesae
ATATTGGCGTGGGTATTCAGCTAAAACGGTAAAGGTACGTTTTTATAAAGCGTTGTATACAATCCTCAGGATTGCTCATAGCGCTTTACACTTTACTTCCCTGACAGATTTGTTCAATCAACACCATAACAGCTTCTCTGGGAAACATCCAGCCATATGCTGCAATTAATGCGCGAAAGCTGCTCGTACACATATACACCACTTGTCTATTGCCATGTACTCATTTATATAGCTGAGTGAACTGGAGCAATGTAGAGTGAAAAAACCTGCCCAATGTTTATCACCGCAGCACAGGATTCGAACCCAGGGTCCTCTCAGTTGAACCTGCTGGCCTAAAATGGACTAGTGATTTCAAAACAAAATACGGCATGTTTATAGGTACGACAGACGCCGATAAAAAGACTGCGGGAAAAATTATTTATAATTTCTAAAAATGTGTGAACTTATATAGCGAGAAAGTATCACTCTGCAATGTGCGCTGTACAGTTCCATTTGATACATAGGGATTCTTACCTTAGTACCAAGCAAGGTGTAAAAATTTCTTTGGAACAATAAACCCGAATTTTTGAAAAGAGAATCACTATTAAACACATTTGCGGACGGAGGTCTTAATATTTATATATTAGAAGTAAATCTATATATCAAACAACTACTGCAATTAATTAAACAGTATAGAGCCAAGTGGAATTTCTTAGCAGTGTATTGGCTGGGTATACTCCTAAGAGTAGATCTGCCCCGCCATTGCCCACCTTAAATGTCATGGTGCTGGTTCATGTCCGGGTAATCCAGTCGGAGTGACAAGCCATCAACTGATGCCTTCTATGTGACTTTCAATGTAACTCATGTTATTAGCAACATCAGTTCTTTCAAATTAAACCATTAATTAGAACTGTATCCGTTTAGAACATGTTAAATGCGCTTCTTTAGAGTTTGACCTGCTGGGCACAACATAATCGGTATATCCTGTGATCGTTCGATGGACAGCCACACGTGCGTGGACAGCCAATCTCTGCCACGCCCCATGACCGTCGCCCGGTACAAAATTACGCAATATGTACCGGAGCGCCAGCGACCGATGTCGCTTCGAGGGCAACCGGGACATGTTTACAAACACGCCGAACGGTGGTATAGTCATGTGTATTATTATATATGAATACACAGCGCGATGTGTACATATTGAACTTTTCAGATACTTTATATACTCTGCAACTTGACGCGTATACAGCAGTCCCCTTCTTATACGGCACCCTCGTCATCGGCCACCCGGATTTTACGGCCACATTTTTATTTCATTAGCGTTTTCCAATACAAACTACCTCTCACCAGCGGCCACCCGGCTAACGTGGCCAATGGTCAGGGTTGGATGAAGAACCTTCCCCTCTTCAGTCAATCTCTAGTCGAAAACGGCAATCTTTAATCACAAGTCAAAAACAAATTAAGTAGGCCTACCATACACACTCGTCGTTCTTGGCATATACTAATAATAAATACTGCAATAAGTTATGAGAGGTTCAATTGTGCTACAGTAGAGACGGATCAACGTTGAAAGCACAAGACTTTCGAAGAAAGTGCAGTTGCTGCTGGGGCTTCTTTTGCACGGCTGTAACAAGCTCTGTATAGAGCTGTGACGTCATGAAACGTTATCGTAACCACGAGTGTGGAGTGCAGCCGTTGACGCAGTGCTGTACGGTCGGCGCAACCACATTCCAAGTTAAGAATGTGATAGTGCTGTATAGAAATCTTATATCTGTTTCAGTCTTGGTAACTATTCATCTAGAAGCCTACCATAGCATTAACCAAATATTGGTACTGGTGTACTGACAACATTAATTAGTTAAATAGTTACTGGTTATCTTTGCATTTCACGTGCCTCAAGTGTTCGTCATGTTCGCTGGTGGAACTGCTATGCTTCGACGCGTTGCTATTCAGGTTCGGTTGTTATAATTATTTTATACTATGGATAGTAATCATAAACACTACTTTAATTGTAATACTACTAGTCTCAATCAATAAATAAATAATCAATCAATATGTTTATTTTCTAACACCGAACATAATACGGAACGTTGTTGATGTAGCGGAAAAACACATTCAAATGGTTTAGATTGGACGCTATATCTACACGCACACGCGCGCACACAAACAAATACACACATAAGTACTATATAGTTTTTACATGCATCTTTCTATCTGTAATATGCTGATGAGTCTTGTCAAATATACATGAATTATACCAAACCTATGATGGCATTGGGTTGAATATTTACCAGAGACACATAATTAACCGCCACACAGTAGCCAGATACTTCACTGCACACAGTAGCCAGATACTTCCCCACAGTAGCCAGATACTTAACTGACACACAGTAGCCAGATACTTAACTGACACACAGTAGCCAGATACTTAACTGACACACAGTAACCAGATACTTCACTGCCACACAGTAGCCAGATACTTAACTGACACACAGTAGCCAGATACTTCACTGTCACACAGTAACCAGATACTTAACTGACACACGGGAGCCAGATACTTAACTGACACACAGTAGCCAGATACTTCACTGACACACAGTAGCCAGATACTTAACTGACACACAGTAGCCAGATACTTCACTGACACACAGTAGCCAGATACTTCACTGACACACAGTAGCCAGATACTTCACTGACACACAGTAGCCAGATACTTAACTGACACACAGTAGCCAGATACTTAACTGACACACAGTAGCCAGATACTTAACTGACACACAGTAGCCAGATACTTCACTGACACACAGTAGCCAGATACTTCACTGACACACAGTAGCCAGATACTTAACTGACACACAGTAGCCAGATACTTAACTGACACACAGTAGCCAGATACTTCACTGACACACAGTAGCCAGATACTTAACTGACACACAGTAGCCAGATACTTCACTGACACACAGTAGCCAGATACTTAACTGACACACAGTAGCCAGATACTTAACTGACACACAGTAGCCAGATACTTAACTGACACACAGTAGCCAGATACTTAACTGACACACAGTAGCCAGATACTTAACTGACACACAGTAGCCAGATACTTAACTGACACACAGTAGCAGTAGCCAGATACTTAACTGACACACAGTAGCCAGATACTTCACTGACACACAGTAGCCAGATACTTCACTGACACACAGTAGCCAGATACTTCACTGACACACAGTAGCCAGATACTTCACTGACACACAGTAGCCAGATACTTAACTGACACACAGTAGCCAGATACTTCACTGACACACAGTAGCCAGATACTTCACTGACACACAGTAGCCAGATACTTAACTGACACACAGTAGCCAGATACTTAACTGACACACAGTAGCCAGATACTTAACTGACACACAGTAGCCAGATACTTCACTGACACACAGTAGCCAGATACTTAACTGACACACAGTAGCCAGATACTTAACTGACACACAGTAGCCAGATACTTAACTGACACACAGTAGCCAGATACTTCACTGACACACAGTAGCCAGATACTTCACTGACACACAGTAGCCAGATACTTAACTGACACACAGTAGCCAGATACTTAACTGACACACAGTAGCCAGATACTTAACTGACACACAGTAGCCAGATACTTCACTGACACACAGTAGCGATACTTAACTGACACACAGTAGCCAGATACTTAACTGCCACACAGTAGCCAGATACTTAACTGACACACAGTAGCCAGATACTTAACTGACACACAGACCAGATACTTAACTGACACACAGTAGCCAGATACTTAACTGACACACAGTAGCCAGATACTTCACTGACACAGATACTTAACTGACACACAGTAGCCAGATACTTAACTGCCACACAGTAGCCAGATACTTAACTGACACACAGTAGCCAGATACTTAACTGACACAGTAGCCAGATACTTAACTGACACACAGTAACCAGATACTTAACTGACACACAGTAGCCAGATACTTAACTGACACACAGTAGCCAGATACTTAACTGACACACAGTAGCCAGATACTTAACTGACACACAGTAGCCAGATACTTAACTGACACACAGTAGCCAGATACTTAACTGACACACAGTAGCCAGATACTTAACTGACACACAGTAGCCAGATACTTAACTGACACACAGTAGCCAGATACTTCACTGACACACAGTAGCCAGATACTTCACTGACACACAGTAGCCAGATACTTAACTGACACACGCCAGATACTTCACTGACACACAGTAGCCAGATACTTAACTGACACACAGTAGCCAGATACTTAACTGACACACAGTAGCCAGATACTTCACTGACACACAGTAGCCAGATACTTAACTGACACACAGTAGCCAGATACTTAACTGACACACAGTAACCAGATACTTAACTGACACACAGTAGCCAGATACTTAACTGACACACAGTCCAGATACTTAACTGACACACAGTAACCAGATACTTAACTGACACACAGTAGCCAGATACTTCACTGACACACAGTAGCCAGATACTTAACTGACACACAGTAACCAGATACTTAACTGACACACAGTAACCAGATACTTAACTGACACACAGTAGCCAGATACTTAACTGACACACAGTAGCCAGATACTTAACTGAAACCAGATACTTAACTGACACACAGTAGCCAGATACTTAACTGACACACAGTAGCCAGATACTTAACTGACACACAGTAGCCAGATACTTAACTGACACACAGTAGCCAGATACTTAACTGACACACAGTAGCCAGATACTTAACTGCCACACAGTAGCCAGATACTTAACTGCCACACAGTAGCCAGATACACAGTAGCCAGATACTTAACTGACACACAGTAGCCAGATACTTCACTGACACACAGTAGCCAGATACTTAACTGCCACACAGTAGCCAGATACTTAACTGACACACAGTAACCAGATACTTAACTGACACACAGTAACCAGATACTTAACTGACACACAGTAGCCAGATACTTAACTGACACACAGTAGCCAGATACTTAACTGACACACAGTAGCCAGATACTTAACTGACACACAGTAGCCAGATACTTAACTGACACACAGTAGCCAGATACTTAACTGACACACAGTAACCAGATACTTAACTGACACACAGTAACCAGATACTTAACTGACACACAGTAGCCAGATACTTAACTGACACACAGTAGCCAGATACTTCACTGACACACAGTAGCCAGATACTTCACTGACACACAGTAGCCAGATACTTCACTGACACACAGTAGCCAGATACTTCACTGACACACAGTAGCCAGATACTTAACTGACACACAGTAGCCAGATACTTAACTGACACACAGTAGCCAGATACTTAACTGCCACACAGTAGCCAGATACTTAACTGACACACAGTAACCAGATACTTAACTGACACACAGTAGCCAGATACTTCACTGACACACAGTAGCCAGATACTTAACTGACACACAGTAGCCAGATACTTAACTGACACACAGTAGCCAGATACTTAACTGACACACAGTAGCCAGATACTTAACTGACACACAGTAGCCAGATACTTAACTGACACACAGTAGCCAGATACTTAACTGACACACAGTAGCCAGATACTTAACTGACACACAGTAGCCAGATACTTCACTGACACACAGTAGCCAGATACTTCACTGACCTGGTAGCCAGATGCTTCACTGTTTGTTGGCCAGATAGCGACTTTGTGCTTGAATGCTTAACTGACACCCAGTAGCTGGATACTTAACACTGACACACAGTAGCCAGATACTTAACTGCCACACAGTAGCCAGATACTTAACTGCCACACAGTAGCCAGATACTTAACTGACACACAGTAGCCAGATATACTTAACTGACACACAGTAGCCAGATACTTAACTGACACACAGTAGCCAGATACTTAACTGACACACAGTAGCCGGCGTCTGTCCATCGCCACCGCGCTGCATCATGAGCGCACAGTGGTGAACCGGAGACCTGTAAAAACACATCAATAATGTTAGTAAACGTTGAAAATCAAGAACGAAAACCTAAAAAGCAACGAAAGCACTTACTTGAAAATGAAAGTCGAAATCCTTCCTTGCCGCCCATTCTTCCCACAGAAACACAAGACAGACATCACAAGGGAAACCTTATGGGTCTCCCGACATACACTAAGACAGCACAGTGGTCAGTTCTTATCTCACGTTCAGAAGCGTGTAAAACGCGCCGGCACTGACCACACAAACTAGGACCGCACACTTGAGAAGGTCTTACCTACACAGTCAAGCCCCTCACGGGACGCTGGCCCTCCTCACAGAAACTAATCGGACGCCACACACGAAGACATACTTGTAAAGTTGTGCAGAAGAAGCGTCGCGATTGGGTGTCTCTCGGAACTGGTACGAAACGAAACTGATCTTACCGTACAGTTGTTCAGAGTGCAAGAGTGTTGCTCGACCGATGCTTGAAGTAGAGGTGCTGTCTGTGTTCCCGGTTAGCGCGTCTTGACTACCACGTCTTTTAACCTGTGGAACAGAAGAGCGAACATGTTCAAGTTTGTGAACACAAACCAGTACAGTAATCATACAAATCGGATTAAAGCCAACGCATGTCTTCAACATGTACTCACCGCAAATTGTTGGCACCTCAGTAGACCAGAGTCGTCTTTAGCGCTCGAGTCATAACCGTCTACCACGTCTTCTAACCTGTGGAACAGAAGAGCGACCATGTTGAAGTTTTAGAACACAAACCGGTACAGTAATCATTCAAATCGGATGAAAGCAATTCAACAGTACTCACGCAATTTTTGGCAGCTCGGCAGACCATATAGTCGTCTTCAGCGCTCGAGTCATAACCGTTTTATTTCGCACGCTGATTGGTAGCCGCCACATCGCTTGCTCACTTCTGAAACATACACAACTACAGGCAATTACAATTACATCTTACTAGTCTACAGCCGCGCTCTTCTCAAACAGACATAACCACACCTTGAACGGTTTACATACTGTCGTAGATATATATTAAGTTAGTCTCGTTCTCGAGCGCCTTCGCGGCGGAAGTGTGCATCTTAGTGTGACGTCAAAATCACATATCAAAATGCAGCCGAACGTTCGGAGAATACCGAATATATTATAAAATTTGAATTTTTGTGTCTCTAAATAAATAAAAGCAATGTTCACATGCTCTAGAATTAAAAAGCGATTGCGCTTTACCTTTCTGCAGGATTTGAGATGTTGATCGGCGTCTGTCCATGCACCGCGCTGCATCATGGGCGCACGTGGTGAACCGGAGACCTGCATCAATAATGTTAGTAAACGTTGAAAATCAAGAACGAAAACCTAAAACAACGAAACACTTACTTGAAAATGAAAGTCGAAATCCTTCCTTGCCCCCCATTCTTCCCACAGAAACACAAGACAGACATCAAGGGAAACCTTATGGGTTCCCGACATACACTAAGACAGCACAGTGGTCAGTTCTTACTCACGTCAGAAGCGTAAAACGCGCCGGCACTGACCACACAAACTAGGACCGCACACTTGAGAAGGTCTTACCTACACAGTCAAGCCCCTACGGGAGCTGGCCCTCCTCACAGAAACTAACGGACGCCACACACGAAGACATACTTGTAAGTTGTGCAGAGAAGCGTCGCGATTGGGTGTCTCTGGAATGTACGAAACGAAACTGATCTTACCGTACAGTTGTTCAGAGTGCAAAGTGTTGCTCGACCGATGCTTGAAGGGGGAGAGTGCTGTGTGGGGTTCCCGGTTAAAACGCCGTCCTTTGGGGCTTTCCAACGTCCTTTTAACCTGTGGAACAGAAGAGCGACCATGTTGAAGTTTTAGAACACAAACCGGTACAGTAATCATCAAATCGGATGAAAGCAACGCATGTCTTCAACAGTACTCACGCAATTTTGGCAGCTCGGCAGACCATATAGTCGTCTTCAGCGCTCGAGTCATAACCGTTTTATTTCGCACGCTGATTGGTAGCCGCCACATCGCTTGCTCACTTCTGAAACATACACAACTACAGGCAATTAAATTACATCTTACTAGTCTACAGCCGCGCTCTTCTCAAACAGACATAACCACACCTTGAACGGTTACATACTGTCGTAGATATATATTAAGTTAGTCTCGTTCTCGAGCGCCTTCGCGGCGGAAGTGTGCATCTTAGTGTGACGTCAAAATCACATATCAAAATGCAGCCGAACGTTCGGAGAATACCGAATATATTATAAAATTTGAATTTTTGTGTCTCTAAATAAATAAAAGCAATGTTCACATGCGTTCTAGAATTAAAAAGCGATTGCGCTTTACCTTTCTGCAGGATTTGAGATGTTGATCGGCGTCTGTCCATAGACACCGCGCTGCATCATGGGCGCACGGTGGTGAACCGGAGACCTGTAAAAACACATCAATAATGTTAGTAAACGTTGAAAATCAAGAACGAAAACCTAAAAAGCAACGAAAGCACTTACTTGAAAATGAAAGTCGAAATCCTTCCTTGCCCGCCCATTCTTCCCACAGAAACACAAGACAGACATCACACGGGAAACCTTATGGGTCTCCCGACATACACTAAGACAGCACAGTGGTCAGTTCTTATCTCACGGTCAGAAGCGTGTAAAACGCGCCGGCACTGACCACACAAACTAGGACCGCACACTTGAGAAGGTCTTACCTACACAGTCAAGCCCCTTACGGGACGCTGGCCCTCCTCACAGAAACTAAACGGACGCCACACACGAAGACATACTTGTACAGTTGTGCAGTAGAAGCGTCGCGATTGGGTGTCTCTCGGAACTGGTACGAAACGAAACTGATCTTACCGTACAGTTGTTCAGAGTGCAAGAGTGTTGCTCGACCGATGCTTGAAGTAGAGGTGCTGTCTGTGTTCCCGGTTAGCGCGTCTTGACTACCACGTCTTTTAACCTGTGAACAGAAGAGCGAACATGTTGAAGTTTGTGAACACAAACCAGTACAGTAATCATACAAATCGGATTAAAGCCAACGCATGTCTTCAACATGTACTCACCGCAAATTGTTGGCACCTCAGCAGACCAGAGTCGTCTTTAGCGCTCGAGTCATAACCGTCTTACCACGTCTTCTAACCTGTGGAACAGAAGAGCGACCATGTTGAAGTTTTAGAACACAAACCGGTACAGTAATCATACAAATCGGATGAAAGCAAACGCATGTCTTCAACAAGTACTCACCGCAATTTTTGGCAGCTCGGCAGACCATATAGTCGTCTTCAGCGCTCGAGTCATAACCGTTTTATTTCGCACGCTGATTGGTAGCCGCCACATCGCTTGCTCACTTCTGAAACATACACAACTACAGGCAATTACAATTACATCTTACTAGTCTACAGCCGCGCTCTTCTCAAACAGACATAACCACAACCCTTTGAACGGTTTATTACTCTCCTAGATATATATTAAATCAGCTCGTTCTCGAGCGCCTTCGCGGCGGAAGTGTGCATCTTAGTGTGACGTCACAATTTTACATATCAACAATGCAGCCGAACGTTCGGAGAATACCGAATATATTATAAAATTTGAATTTTTGTGTCTCTAAATAAATAAAAGCAAGTTCACATGCTTCTAGAATTAGAAAGCGATTGCGCATTACCTTTCTGAGGACTTGAGATGTTGATCGGCGTCTGTCCTTTGGCACCGCGCTGCATCATGGGCGCACAGTGGTGAACCGGAGACCTGTAAAAAAACCTCAATAATGTTAGTAAACGTTTGACAATCAAGAACGATAACCTAAAAAGCAACTAAAACACTTACTTGAAAATGAAAGTCGAAATCCTTCCTTGCCCGCCCATTCTTCCCACAGAAACACAAGACAGACACACACGGGAAACCTTATGGGTCTCCCGACATACACTAAGACAGCACAGTGGTCAGTTCTTACCTCACGGTCAGAAGCGTGTAAAACGCGCCGGCACTGACCACACAAACTAGGACCGCACACTTGAGAAGGTCTTACCTACACAGTCAAGCCCCTTTTCGGGACGCTGGCCCTCCTCACATAAACTAATCGGACGCCACAACGAAGACATACCTGTAAAGTTTGTGCAGAAGAAGCGTCACGACCGGTTTTCTCTCGGAACTGGTACGAAACGAAAGTGATCTTACCATACAGTTGTTCAGAGTGCAAGAGTGTTGCTCTAAAGTTTGAATAAAAAGGTGCTTCCCCGGGTTTTTAAAATTTTTACAGTTTCTGATTTATCTAAAATTGCCTATTAGTCATAAAAGAGGTATGGAAAAATTTCGTGTTGTTCAATGATGTCACATTGTTTATTTTATCAATATTTCTATAAACATCCCGCGTGTACTGCGAGCATGCAAGCTTATATTACATAAGCGATGTTTTTTAAAAATTAAAACTAAAACAATAAATATTAATATTATTTTTTTTAAAAAGGCCCAAAAAATTTTCTTTTTCTACCACTATATATTTCCCATATATTCATTTTTGTTAAAAATTTTAGTTATTTATTGTCCCGATAATTAATAAAATGTCTTTTTTAAAAAATTTTATTACATATCTGGTGGTGGAAAAAATCATTCATAATTTGAAAAAAAATTTCTTAATAATATTTTCTTATGCACAATTTTTTTTTTGTGTGTGTGTGTTTTGTGTGTGTGTGTGTGTGTGTGTGTGTGTGTGTGTGTGTGTGTGTGTGTGTGTGTGTGTGTGTGTGTGTGTGTGTGTGTGTGTGTGTGTGTGTGTGTGTGTGTGTGTTTGTTTTGTGTGTGGGGGGGGGGGGACGCTAAGATGGCTGCCGTGGTGTGAGACCGCACATTTCTGGGAAAGGTAATTTCAAGAAATAAAATGTCAAAAGCAAGAAAGCCCTCCAGTGTCACTGACAGTGATGGCGGTGACACTGAGGTAAAGGTAATGAGGTTTGTTGAGCTGCTGAAGGACGAGGGGTGCTTAAAATTTTAAAGGGTCAGCTTTGTACCCGCAGGCGCTACAGAAAGCTTGACAAACTGACGCGAACAATAGCTGACCTGACGTCCCAGCTCGAAACCAAAGAGAAAAAAATTACCCCCTGGAAGAGAGGGTGGAACGACTGGGGGGTTTAGTTGACAGGTGGAACAGTATTCCCGTAGGGGCAATTTGAGATTTAGCGGCATTCCCGAGACTGGGGAGGGAGAGGACGCTACGGCTAAGGTGGTCGAGATTATCAATAGGGCCTGCAAGTGGGTCATGATACATGGCGTGACTCCGCGCGACTGGAGCTTATTGGGGACTAAGCGAGACTATTTGGGGGAACTGGACACAAGAATAATATTCAACGATGGATGACAGTTGTAGCTTCCGACTGATGAATACTAGGAAAATCGTTCATAAATATCTTGTGTTATACGTTTCTTATCTTAAATGTCCGATTTAATATTAAATTTATCACACTATCATAGACACATAGCGATTTACGTTGTGCAGATAATAGAACGATGTTAGACCGCTATGTGTCTTTTACGGAATTTGCGTTTTCATTGTTGTACGTTGTGGTTTCGATAAACACTTATATCTGAAATTTTGCCCAAACAGGTTGTACTGGCGAAAACTGGCACTCTTCATTATTAGTCAAATCGCCAAACACAAGTACTTGCCGCTATTGCCATGGCAAACCCCCATAATAATCGATTAAAATTTATGATTTCCGTGATCATTGTCACCGGCAAAGTGTTCCACTGCTTCTGCTTGTAATAATCCTTCGGACAATATAACTGAAATACGCTATTTCGGAACAGTTCGATTATTACGACCAAAAACAAAACAAAGTCCTATATGTTAACATGGAGTATATGGACCTCCTGCCCCAACTGCCCCCAGCCTCGTTTTCGCGCGCGAGACTTGCACGCCCTATACCAAAATGGCCTTTACCCCCCCCCCCCCCCCCCCCGTCTCAGGAGGACATTATTGTTAGCCACAGGCTGGGCAAGAGGAGTGACACTGGCGACCGGCACCGCGTCGTATTGTGCGATTCAGTAAAGTTACGGTGCGTGACGGAGTGATCAGGGCGAGGAGGCCCATTACGCAATACAAAGGCAGCACCGAACAAATCTACGTCAATGAAGATTTGACGCAGCGCCGCGCTGCACTTGCCGCCGCGACAAGGCAGATGAAAAACCCCCCAAAATCAACGACTGCTGGACCTACAATGGCAAGATTGTGGTAAAGACTTTGACAAACATAATAAAGGTCATCAACACGGAGGCGGAGATTAATAATCTTCGTTAAACACAGAAACCCGGCCTTAGTGACTCTTGATCGGGAACATTCAATTTGTCCATCTTATGAACGTTTACCAGAACCAATGTCTGTCATATGAATGTTATAAAGGCAGAAAAATTATTATAATCAATGTTAATTATTAATTTTTTATGCATTTCAAATTAAATGGATTGTATATTGTTGTTTAAAATGATTTTACAATTATATTATTTTAAACCCTTTCTGTGTTTTGTTTAAGGTATCTAGCTAATAGAACCTGTCAGTGATTTTTTTTAATGTCATGTTCTTTCCCTTTTTAATCAACTAAATCTAATTTACGTTGATTGATATTTATGTTATTTCTAATTCATCACAACAAAACAATGTTTTATGTTCTTTTCTCTCTAATAGTTAAATGCATTGGTAATTTTTAAGCTTTTTTGAAATGGAAATTAGCAGACATTGTTTTATATTTATAAACCAATGTGATATTTTTATAGAGCCATGTATGTGTTAATAATAATAATAATAATAATAATAATAATAATAATAATAATAATAATAATAAAAATTTAATTTTTAATTTTTAATAATAATAATAATAATAATAATAATAATAATAATAACGTTTTATTACATTAAATCAAAATTATTATTTAAACACAATGCTTAATTTGTATTGCCGCTTGAATGTATTACTCTATATTTGACTGATTTTTGTTTTTTCTTACTACTATGTTACTTTTTTTTACTACATATATTATTAAGCAGTGGCGTGTTAAAAAAAAACCTATACTGTATAATCTCTCCCACAAAAAGGGCCTTTGCATTTCATGATGCAATTTATCTTTTTTCTTTTGTTCATTTGTTCTACTTACAAACAACAAGATGTCTATCTCATTCTGTTCTCATAATCACTTCGGGAAAAACTTATGCAATTACTTTCAGTGCATCACTTTATTAAAGGTCAACAAACACACACCACAATAAGTTTAAACATAGGGAGATACATATGTCACTATTTTATGAACACATACTTACAAATACATTTGATATAAAAAGAAAAATAATAAATTGGAAAATTATATAAAAGTATGACGTTAGACGAAACATTCCTTTTATATTTAGGAGGTATTAATAATAATTATTTAATTAATATCTTAGACACAAATCTTATTGACAATTATTAACTTTTTCTAATACGCGGTCATCTTTTGACTCTACGTTACCGAACTAACACAAACAAAAAATCTTGTTTTAGTGTCTTAACCCCAAACATTCAATCAATAATTATAAATTTAATGAATTGGAGGCTTTCATGAAGAGCTAAGTAAAATTTTAAAAATTTAAAGTAATTTGCTTACAGGAAACTTGGACATCAGAAAATGATGACTTATCACAATTTTCCTACATGGTTATGACTGTATAGCACAAGGTAAAACATGTAGTAAAAATGGGGGGCAATCGTAATGCGAAATAAAAAGTTA
>JAODUO010002748.1:0-18829 GCA_025642075.2 Ridgeia piscesae
TGCTTGAAATGTCCTTTCCTTTCCCCTTTCCTTTGACTGTAAAAAAATTTTTTTTTTCATACCCATTCAATATTTCAAACCCCTTTTTCTCCCCCAATTTTTCGGTTTCTAGTTTGTTAAACATTCTTTTGACACTTTTCACAACTAATACCTGATTTTTGGGATCTTTTTGATTGCCCCCCATTTTTCTAGCATATAATTTTTCGATATGGCCTAAAAGCTTGTATACAAATTCTAAGTGAGGCCTAATTTTTTTATACATTTATTAGTTTTTTTTTTGTAACTATATTTCGCCAAATTTCCAAAAGGCCCTTTTGGTTTCCCCGCTCTGATCCCTTCGTCAGCACAAAGTTCCCCAAAACCCCTTTTTTGGGTATTTCGTACAGTACCACCCTTTTAAGTATCTTCTTTCCCCATATCCTGGTGGAGAATTTCCCTTTAAAAAATTAAAAAGCATTTGCCATTTAAACCACTCTATCAACTTTTTAAAACCCATCTTGAAAAATGTTTTACCATCAAAATTTTTTAAAAATTTTGTTGTCCACAAACTTAGTTAAGTAAACTATCACACAACACAGCCTTACTTAAAGCAGTAAATATTTAAAAGATCGAAGAGATTGTAAATAGAAATGTGTTATCCTTGTATAATAGAATATTTAAAGTTGAAAGTCCAGCGCATCGACTGATGCAGCACTTATTGTCTCTTTTATATTTTATGGTAAAACGTACCTGGAACCTGCTGGATAGGGTGGTATCTATGGGCGAGTCACCAACTAAAGAGCCTTTAATTACAACATGTACCCAAAACTAGTGTGACAAACAATGATGGTCTTGTTGACTCGATTAGACACCTTTTATTTACTGATAATTTTACCAACATTTTTTTTTCACCTGGTTTTTTATATGTAATGACGTATAATATTATTAATGTTTATTTTCCGGCAACGGAGGTTAAATAAATTAATAATAATTATGGGATAGATAAATCACCATCAAACTAAATACAGTGAACCCAGTTGACCATGGGTCCACCACCACCCTTTTGGGTATCAGCCAACCAAAACACAGTGATAGCAGACCAACTCCCTGTCGCCCAAGGGATAATAGTAGGGGAGTAGATGTCATAGTGAATACTCAGAGTACTAATGAGACAAGTGTTGGGGTAGTTAAAACCCCACAATGGGAGTTTCCCAACAAAAAAGATGTGTTAATCCAGCCTCCAGCATGTCCACTAAGGACAATAACAATGGAGTAGGTGTAAAAAGGACATTTGTGTAGTACTGGGGCAAATGTAAAAGAAACACAATAGCAGAAGCACTTTGGATACTGCCCAACAGAAACCCCCTGCGGGGGACGGAGTGAGAGCGGTAAGCAGAAGTCCCCCTGCCTTTTTCCCTTTTTCTTGTTAGTTACCGATGGGGGAAAGGGAGATATTTAGCCGTAAATTTGGGCTAGGTTTACTTTTACGTAAATGTGCGCTTCCCGTCAATACCGCACGCAGAACAAGACCCCATTATAAATACGCCCAAACCAAAAAGTTTATATTCGAACCGTTGCCCGTTAATCCACAAAAGGTACTCACACGGGCAACTTTGGCATGAAACGTTAAACCCATATTTTTTTGCCCAACATTTTACAGGAGCACGCCGGCCCGGAATCCCCCTTTTGATTTTGTGGCTGTGCCCCGCACCATACGTTTTCCCCCAAGGGAGGGGACCTGAAAACGGACACCCCGACACGCGACACCGCCTACCCTCCTACCCAGAAACCCCAAGGAAAAACCATATTTTTAAAAACACGAATTTAAATTTACCGAACTCAGATAACATGCAAACGTTAGTGTAACGTTAGCATTTGGTTAGAACAGTTAGATTATGGTTACTGTTAGATTTTTAATTTCCGGGAAAGCATTTTTTTTATATGAAACGTTTTTATATGAACGTTTCGGGAAAGTTATTTTTTTGGTTTTAATTTAAACGTTTTGATCTCTAACGTTACCCAACGGTAATTTCGGTTTGATTTAAACGTTTTGATATGAAAGTTTCGGGAAAGATTTTTGGGTTTTAATTAAAGGCCCAATTCCGAACGGGAATTCTGGTTTTTGCGGGGGAACCCCCTTTTTTTGGGTTTTTTTAAACGTTTTTAACTAACGGTCGGTTATTTTTGGTTTTAGTTTTAAAGTTTGGATCTGTAACGTTTCCGGCTTTGTTTCTCGTTTTATTTTAAACGTTTTAAATAACGGAATTTTTTTTTTTTTTTTGGTTTTAAACGTTTTACGCCAACGTTACTGGAAACGGGTTTTAGCACACACAACAACACAACACAACACACACACACATTATTTTACACACACAGGTGCCCCACACACACAGGTGCAAAACACAAAATGACACACCAAAACATAAAAAAAAAAAAAAAAAAAACAAAGGGGCACACACAGGGGCACACACACACAGGTGCACAAAAAAAGGGAAAAAACACAGGGCCCCCACACACACACAACACACAGGTGCACACACACACACAACACAACACACACGGCCCCACACACAGGACACACACAGGGGCACACACACAAGGTGCACACACACAAAGGGCACACACACAACACACACACACACACACACACACACACACACACAGGTGCACACACAGGTGCCCCCACACGGTGCACACACACAGGTAAAAAATAAAAACACACACACAGGTGCCCCCACACACAGGTGCACACACACAGTACACACACGGGGCCCCACACATACAGGTGCCCCCAAAAAATACACCAGACCCCGCCCATGAACCAAAAAAAAAAACCCTACTTTACAATAATAACAATACAATTTATTTTCCATTACTAGCTGAATATTTTCCTCGCCAAGAGTAAAAGTATTTCCTAATTTTAGAAACAGAGGCTCTCGATCTGATGGTCTCTGTCTGTGGCTTATTGGCTTATATTAATGTTATACCACTTTTGTAGGCCTGCATGGTCATTCGGCCTAATCTAAGGCTAAGTCAACAAACTTTTTTGTATACAAAATATCGGAGTTTGCTGACACATGACCATACCTCGAAACTTATCGCAAAGCCTCTATGGTTTTAAACATCACTTTGACGGGAAGGGAGCCAGAGGTGACCAGTATCACAAGCAGGCCTATTGTTTGTGGCCGCAATGAATTTCAAGAAGGTAACAGCTGGCGTTCAGTTGCCTGTACACCAGCAAGTCAACCAAGCCCTCCAGCATCGGATTCCTATACTAGCTAACTAAAACAAAAACTTCAGTCAATAATTGGTGTGTTAAAACGGTGCTATTTGTGATACGGCAGAATATTCCAAGATGATAGCACACATGTGAACACATTTGGGCACATCTCAACATCGTCGCTGCGCTAATAGGCCTACTCCCTGGCTTATCGTCTCCGCAAACCGGGGGAATACCCCGGATCCCCCAAAAATCCCTTTTTTGTTTTCGGGGGGGGGCGGCGGGGGTTTTTTGTTTGTGGGGTGTGTATAATGTGTTTG
Source organism: Ridgeia piscesae (assembly GCA_025642075.2). Taxonomy (NCBI): domain Eukaryota; kingdom Metazoa; phylum Annelida; class Polychaeta; order Sabellida; family Siboglinidae; genus Ridgeia; species Ridgeia piscesae. The sequence goes on from JAODUO010002748.1 coordinate 3,520, forward strand.
TATATGTGTTTTTCTGTGTGTGTGTGTGTGTGGGGGTGTTTTTGTATTGTGTTTTGTGTGTGTGTGTGTTGTGTGTGTTTTTTGTGTGTGTGTGTGTGTGTGTGTGTGTGTGTGTGTGTGTGTGTGTGTTTGTTGTTTTTGGGGGTTAAAGGGGGCACAACACATACAAAATGGGTACAAAAACGGGTATACACACGGGTACACGAAAGGCGGCCCAAAAAACCACCCCAGGGGCCAACACTTGTGTGTTTTCTTGGGGTGTGGGGGCGTGTGGGGCGTGTGGGGTGTGGGGGGGGGTGTAAATGGGGTGTGGGGGGTGTGTGGGGTGGGGTGTGGGGTGTGGGGTGTGGGGGGGTGGGGTGTGGGGTGTGTGTGTGTTTTTACACGCACCCCCCCTGCGGCCTGGATATGTGTTTATGTAATCATTTATAATAATTATGTATTGTGTAAAGTGTTAGGCAAAACAGGGGGCCACAAAAGACACGACAGGGGCATAAAAATGGGGGCACATTGGGGTCACCTTTAACAAAACCCCAATTTTAAAATTGTGCAGCGACTCTACGAAAGCTTAATTTTGGTGGGGCATGTGGGGCATGTGTATGTACTCAGTATTTATATAAGTGGGGCTTTTAAAAAAATACATATATATAATATATATATATAAATTTTTTTTTTGGGACACTGTGTTCAGTGATGAGACAATGCTAGTTTTGATCCAGTACCTATTTTTATAATTTGAGGTTAGGTTTTTTTGTATATATATATATATATATATATATTATATATATATATATATATATATATATACACACACACAAAGCCAACCCCAAATTAAAAAAATAGTTGTACGGGATCAAAACTGGGATTGTCTCATCACTGAACACAAAAGGTCCCGTTTATATATATATATATATATATTTTTTTTTTTTGTATGTGTATATTATAAATGCTTAAAATTTATATAAATACTGAGTACATACCAAAATGCACACACATGCACACACACACCCCAATTAAGCAATACGTAGAGTCGCTGCACAATTTGAAAATTGGCGACTCTGTTGTTAAAGAGATGACGAATGTGCCTGCATGTGTGTATGCCCGTGTACGTGTCTGTGTGCGCCCATGTATGTGCACTAACACTTTACACAATACATAATTATTATAAATGATTACATAAACACATACCGTACACAGGTCCAGACACGGGTAGACATGCGTGTAAAAAAAAAAAATTACATACACACCCCACACCCCACACCCCACACCCCACACCCCACACACACACCCCACACCCCACACCCCAAACCCCCAAAAAAAAATACACCCCAAAATTTGCACACACGCACACACACACAGTGAAAGTGAATGAGTATGTAAAGTGTGTGTGCGTGTGTGCGTGTGTCCGCCTTGCGTGTACCCGTGTGTATACTCGTTTTTGTACCCATGTGTGTATGTGTCGTGCCCCCTTGTATGAGTACCCGCAGGCACACACATACAAACACACACACACACACACACACACACACACACACACACACACACACACACAACAAACACACACACACACACACACAAAAAACACACACACACACACACAAAACACACAAAAAACACACACACACACACACACACACGCACATACACACACGTATACACACACACGTATACACACGCACACATATACAAACACACACACACACGCACGCACGCACACACACACACGAACACACACAAACGTGCATGTTGTGTGGGTTATGATCAGGGCTAGTGTCACTGATTGCGGAGACGATAAGCCAGGGAGTAGGCCTATTAGCGCAGCGACGATGTTGAGATGTGCCCAAATGTGTTCACATGTGTGCTATCATCTTGGAATATTCTGCCGTATCACAAATAGCACCGTTTTAACACACCAATTATTGACTGAAGTTTTTGTTTTAGTTAGCTAGTATAGGAATCCGATGCTGGAGGGCTTGGTTGACTTGCTGGTGTACAGGCAACTGAACGCCAGCTGTTACCTTCTTGAAATTCATTGCGGCCACAAACAATAGGCCTGCTTGTGATACTGGTCACCTCTGGCTCCCTTCCCGTCAAAGTGATGTTTAAAACCATAGAGGCTTTGCGATAAGTTTCGAGGTATGGTCATGTGTCAGCAAACTCCGATATTTTGTATACAAAAAAGTTTGTTGACTTAGCCTTAGATTAGGCCGAATGACCATGCAGGCCTACAAAAGTGGTATAACATTAATATAAGCCAATAAGCCACAGACAGAGACCATCAGATCGAGAGCCTCTGTTTCTAAAATTAGGAAATACTTTTACTCTTGGCGAGGAAGAATATTCAGCTAGTAATAGGAAAATAAATTGTATTGTTATTCGCCATAATGAAAATAAATTGTACTGTGTGTGTGTGTGTGTGTGTGTGGTGGTGGTGCGTGCGTGCGTGCACCTGTGTGTGTGTGTGTGCACCTGTGTGTGTGTGCACCTGTGTGTGTGTGCACCTGTGTGTGTGGGTGCACCTGTGTGTGTGGGCACCTGTGTGTGTGTGCACCGGGGTGTGTGTGGGGGCACCTGTGTGTGGGGGGCACCTGTGTGTGTGGGGCACCTGTGTGTGTGTGCACCTTTTGTGTGTGTGCACCTGTGTGGGGGGAACCTGTTTTTGTGGGGGGCACCTGTGTGTGTGTGTGTGTGTGTGTGTGGGGTGGGGGTCCCCCACCCTGGTTGGTGTGGGGTGGGGGTCCCACCTGTGTGTGTGTGGGGGGCACCTGTGTGTGTGTGCACCTGTGTGTGGGGCACCCCCGTGTGTGTGTGTGTGTGTGTGTGTGTGTGGGCACCTGTGTGTGTGTGTGTGTGTGTGGGGGGGCACCTGTGTGTGTGTGCACCTGTGTGTGTGTGGGGTGCACCTGTGTGTGTGTGTGGGGGGCACCTGTGTGTGTGTGGGGGGGGGGGCACCTGTGTGTGTGTGTGTGTGCACCTGTGTGTGTGTGTGTGCACCTGTGTGTGTGTATGTGCACCTGTGTGTGTGTGCACCTGTGTGTGTGTGTGCACCTGTGTGTGTGTGTGTGTGTGTGTGTGTGTGTGTGTGTGTGTGTGTGTGTGTGTGTGTGTGCATCAAACCAGAAACTACCGTTCCAGTAACGTTGGCGATCGAAACGTTTACAACCAAAAACAAAAATAAACCTTACAACGTTGGATATTCAAACGTTTAAAATCAAACGAGAAACTAATGTTCCGGTAACGTTACAGATCCAAACGTTTAAACTCAAACCAAAAATCAATGTTCCGACAACGTTATGTATCAAAACATTTCAAATAAACCCAGAAACAACCGTTGCGACAACGTTACACATCAAACGTTTCACACCAAACCAGTAATTACCGTTACGGTAACGTTAGAGATCAAAACATTTCAATTCAAACCAAAAACTAACGTTCCGACAACGTTACATATCAAAACGTTTCACATCAAACCAGAAATTACCGTTACATATCAAAACGTTTCATATCAAACCAAAAACTAGCGTTCCGGCAACGTTAAAAATCTAACAGTAACCATAATCTAACTGTTCTAACCAAATGCTAACGTTACACTAACGTTTGCATGTTATCTGAGTTGGCAGGTAAATTAATAATCGTGTTTTTAAAAAGCTATGGTCCCAATGTTTATTCTAGTGAAAAAAGCTACTTGAAATATAGACGACCAAAGCGGCATGGTTTTGTTTGCTGCAGTAAGGAGTGAATTGTAAAAACGACGGTGTCTTACGTGTTTGATCTCTGGGTCTGTCTGTCGGTGAGCGAGAAGGTAGGCGAGTAAGTCGCGTGTCGGGGTGTCCATGTTGTCACGGCCTACCCATCACCTTGGGGAGAAAGGCGTATGGTGCGGGGAACACTACGCCACGAATATCAAAGGGGCAGGTGGTCGGACGGAGCGGCGAGCGACACCGCGCATAGCTCCTGTAAAATGTTGGTCAATAATAATATGGTTCAACTTTGTTACATGCAACAAAGTTGCACCGTGTGACGGTACCTTTACGTGGCATTAACATGGATTCTAACAGGTTCGAATATAAACTTTGTAGTTGACAGTACGTATTTATAATAGTGAGGTACTTGTTCTGCGTGCGGTATTGACAAGTTAGCGAACGACAGCACGTATTTACGTAAATGTAAACCTAGCCAATTCACGGCTAAATATCTCCATTTCGCCTTACACTCGGTATACTAACAAGAACACGAGAAGAAGGCAGAGCTGTGGACTTCTGACTGTCACCTGCTCTCACTCACATGTCCAGGGCTCATGATCACCTGGGTGTGACTGTTGGTCAGTAGTCCAAAGTGCTTCTGCTATTGTGTTTACTTTGACATTTGCCCCAGTACTACACAGAGTGTCTACTTTGACACCTACTCCATTGTTATTGTCCTCACTAGTGGACATGCTGGAGGCTGGATTAACACATCTGTGTCTTGTCTGGTCAAACTCCCATTGTGGTGTTGTAACTACCGTAACACTTGTCTCATTAGTACTCTGAGTATTCACTATGACATCTACTCCACTACAAATTTTCCTTACTGGTTGGGCGACAGGGGGTTGGTCTGCTATCACTGTGTTTTGGTTGGCTGATACCCAAAAGGGTGGTGGTGGACCCATGGTCAACTGGGTTCACTGTATTTAGTTTGATGGTGATTTATCTATCCCATAATTATTATTAATTTATTTAACCTCCGTTGCCGGAGAATAAACATTACATACATATTCATACGTACATTCACATATAAATGACACACGGTGAAGAATAAAAACCTGATAAAATTAGATAAATAGCAACAAACAGTGGCATGATATAATATATAAAACTCAGTGTATATTATGTATATCAGTTAAAATAAAGAGACGTGTAACATATTAGAGTGCAGTGGTTAACAGATGAACCAAAAGATGTTCATGTGAATATGGCTTGGTAAAATTATCAGTAAATAAAAGGTGTCTAATCGAGTCAACAAGACCATCATTGTTTGTCACACTAGTTTTGGGTACATGTTGGTAATTAAAGGCTCGTTTAGTTGGTGACTCGCCCATAGATACCACCCTATCCAGCAGGGTTCCAGGTACTGTTTTACCATAAAATATAAAAGAGACAATAAGTGCTGCATCAGTCGATGCGCTGGACTTTCAACTTTAAATATTCTATTATACAAGGATAACACATTTCTATTTACAATCTCTTCGATCTTTTAAATATTTACTGCTTTAAGTAAGGCTGTGTTGTGTGATAGTTTACTTAACTAAGTTTGTGGACGACACAAAAGTGTTTAGGAAAATTTAAAGTGATGCAGATAGACAGCATTTTTACAAGATGGTCTTAATAAGTTGATAGAGTGGTCTGAGAAGTGGCAAATGCTGTTTAATTTTTGAAAGTGTAAGTGTCTCCACACAGGATATGGGAATGAAGATGCACAATATACAATGGGTGGTACTGTACGAAATACTACCTTAAAGGAAAAGTACTTAGGGTTAATTTTTAGTGCTGACATGAAGGTATCAGAGCAGTGTGGAATTGCAGCAGCGAAGGGAAACCAAATTCTTGGATTAATTAGGCGAAATATAGTGTACAAAGAAAAAGAACTAATAACACCGCTGTATAAAACAATAGTTAGGCCTCACTTAGAATATTGTATACAAGCTTGTAGGCCATATCGCAAGAAGGATATTGATATGCTAGAAAGAGTACAAAGGAGAGCAATCAAAATGATACCAAAACTCAGGAATATTAGTTGTGAAATGTGTCTAAAAGAATGTGGCTTAACAACACTAGAAACCAGAAGATTGAGAGGAGATCAGATTGAGGTGTTTGAAATATTGAATGGGTATGAAAATATTGACAGAAATATTGATTTCACAGTCAAGGAAGAGAGAAGGACTAGAGGACATTAGCAAAGAAGCAGTGTAGGCTAGATATTAGAAAATTTTTATTTTTTCCCAAAAACATTTAAAAGAATGGAACGGGTTATCAGCTGATTGTGTAGGTGCTAGTAGTGTTAATATATTTAAAAATAAAATCGACATATACCTAAGACGGGCAAGGTATACTTAGATTGATAGGTTTGACTCTCGATATGCCAAATGGCTTCCTAGTCCACCTGCCATCTAGAGTTGAATCTCTTGTTAAATCTTGTTAAATCTTAATCCAAGACTTTGTTTAATTAAACTACCCTGTACAGATTCAAGTTGACACATTTGGATGGCGGTGCTGCTCATGCATTCTAAACCGTATGTTAACGTTGGGGTTTACATATACATTTATACAGATACGCTTGAACATCAGGAGTGGCTCCTGGGTATAACATACCGACACTAAATACACATAAAATGACTGTCTGCATTTTGTTAGTCTGTTGGTGACATGGCTGGCATTATTACCACCACGATTAAACATATTACCAAGTTTATTAAGCGATTCTTCATTACATATACATTTGTCACCAAGCCTCCACTTTGGGTATACATTTGTCACCAAGCCTCCACTTTGGGTCTTGATATAACGAACACTTTCCAACAATCGTGACTTTCGATTTTTCAACCCCAAATTTGAATCTCCACCTTTTGCTATATGCAACACATACAACAATTAGGTTCTGTAGATCTTGAACATTTGTTGAGACTAAGGTAATATCGTCGGCATAAGCCTTAGAATTGTACAGTGTATCACCTATTCTGATGCCTGCATCACAGTTATTCAAGTCTAGTAAAAGTTGATTAATAAAAATGTTAAACAGATACGCCGAGAGAACATTTCCTTGTTGTGTACCACGTGTTACATAAAATGATCTACTATATGAACCATTCCATGTGACTACAGCATTCAGCTTATTATACCAGTTATACAATTGGCTGATCATTCTGTGCAATGTTCGGGTTAAGTGTAGATTTCTTTAGTATGGGAACAATTAAACCAGTGGTGAATAATGTAGGTACGCATGCCCTGGATAATATAATATATGATGCAATCAGTGAACACAGTAATGAGGATTTGCCATAAATAAGATGTTCAGCAGTTATACCATCGAGTCCCGGTGATTTAAATTTTTTCAAAAATTATATATAAGCATGTCGACTCGATCCTGATTTACCTCATGTGTGCCCACAGGGCTTTATGCAGGATCAAATTTTTGCCAGTCACAACTTTGGGTAAAAACCTAATGATACATGTCTACAATTTTGGAAGACCTTTTTTTTGCTATGCTATCATATTTTATTTTTATATGCGATAACACAATAATATAATAATGTCTTATTTAATGACATTTTTCAATTATTACAACCATGCGTAATAAAAAAAACACGTTACATTATGTCGCAGTGTAAATGTGCAATGTTACATGTCTACAACAAATTATCAATAAATCTTCAAAAACAACCTCATTGCCATACTCTTCATAACAAAATAATACATTCTGTAAAATCATCATAAACGAAGTACACCATTTTACCTTTTTGCAATTACTACAACACATCAATAAAATAATAAGTCATTACATATGCTCTACTGCGATGACAGTAATCATGTCATCCAATCTAGCCGGCGTTGCCGTAGCCGGGCTAACGTTCTCGGCTGACAGCGACACGCTAGCAGTAACGACGTCGTCGGCAGCCTCATTGAGGACATCAGCACGATGTACATCGGCTGTTACTGTGAACGAGTCAGTGACAGTCGATGTCGTGGGTGGTGAAGGTGTTGCCGTAACAGTTGGCGTCAGTTTTGCAGTGAAAAACTTTGTTATTGTGGTTAGTTTGGGAACCTTCGGCTTCGGAGGTGGAGGCATCGCGTGGACGATAATATGTAATGTTTATTCATAGCCACGTCAGTCACTAACGAGGCCTCGTTTTAAAGTTGATCATTCCCGGGAGTCACTCCAGACATAAACGCCATAAAGTCGAAATGTTAATAATATACAGGCATCTAACACTTATATATTTTATTATGGATATAAATTCCCTATGTATATGTAATTTATATGTATTTTGACGCTTTGAAAAGTGCGCATAATCCGTATTATGAAGTTTCCGTTACTAGTTAATTCATGCCCATTATTATTGACGTGTGACACCCCAAAGGAATTAACCAATCATGTATGCTATTTGCGAAATGGTTGTTGGGGCATTAACGCATTGCTTTGACCCCTCTAGCAGCAAATGAAACCACATGTACGACTGCCGCTGCGAGTAGGCATAAAATGAGCTTCTTGCGCTACTGCTACGCCTGCAGTGTACATGTGAATAGTGTGGTGGTAGGCATCTTTGAGTGCTGTGCTAGGAATTCACAGTACTGGAAACATTTGTTTCTGGGGGATACAGAACACGTTATATTCCAGTGATGACACGATGACACCCGTCATACAAACTGCCAGGACGGGGCCTTATCACACTATGACGGGTTGTAACCCGTCCTCGAAAAATTTCCCCCGTCCATATTTGAAATTGCCCGTCCAAATGACGGGTGGACGGGTCTCTAGATAAAGCTATGTGTGCCCACCAAATAACAATTATCATTATAATATTGCTCTACCATATGTTTGTCATGGGGTTGTTCAATAGTACATTCTGGTAAAGCTTGCATAACATCACCATAGAATTCACCAAAATCTGTAGCACATAGAGATGATTTAACTTTTGTAATTCTTCACTGTTTGATTACATTCCAGAATGCAGACAGTTTCCTGTTCTTTAACATAACATTAAGTTTCTGGTATTTATTGTTCACTGAGCGATCTATGCACTGCCTAGTTCTACGTCGGAACACCTTTTTGATATATTTGTTCGTTTCATACACGGCCCCGGCACGAGGTCTGTCATTGTCATTCCAAAGTCGCCACCAGAACCGTTTACGGTCTCGTAGGTGGCTGAGTTCAGCGCACCACCCAGATAGCATGGAAACGTTAATCTAACGTTCATTTAACGTTTGCAGAAACGTTGGTTTAACGTTTACATGTGAACGTTTTTTTTGCGTTATTTTGCTCGTTTATTTAACGTAGATCTACGTTTACTTTCTAACCAAACAAAAACAACCGAAAACTAACGTTTCGGGAACGTTAGAAATTTAACGGTAACCAAAATCAAACGGTTCTAACCAAATGCAAACGTTAATGTAACGTTTGCATGCTATCTGGGCAATATGTTTTTGGTTTGTTGCAGTGTTTCTGTTTGCACCCTGCTTCTGTCACAGCGTCGTTCATAGCATCGTTCAGTTGCACAACATAAGAGTCAACGAGCCCCTGTACGGCATCACTGTCATCGTTCGCATCACACGTCAGGATATGCATAGTCGATAGCTTGCTGTGGAGGATATCGCGATACGCATTGGTACACTCTATAGGTTGTCCCATCTGCGTGTGACACCGTATGGAACATCAGTTGATAACACCGCGGGTTGACACTGTTCACTGAGAACTCTGGTCTGTAGGCAGAGGAGCAAGTGATTGCTTACGTTATCAGCATGTCGCGGTATAATGTTGCAGCTGACAATGTGGTCAGGCAGTTACCCTATCTGTTGGGAAGTGTGGGGAGATTACGACGAGGACTGGGACTTTGGCTGGTGACTACCACAATGACACGAGGTGGGATCACCAAGAGTTGTGAAAAAGAAATTGCTGGTACAAACGTTGCAAGCACGTATATCAATCAATCAATATATTTAATTTCCAACACCAACCTAATACAGAACATAGTACAAACAAAGAGTATAAAATGTTAGAAAAAGGGGTATACTGAAGGGGTATATTGATTTGCATACCCCTATCACATTTGTTCATAGTTTATTTAATGTTGTAGCATCTATGCAGTTGTAACCCAGCTAGCAAATCTGCGTGGTTATCACGTGGCAGCCACGTGGCGTTATCGTGGCTACCACGTCGAAACGTTACGTCGAAACCACGTGATTTTGTCGAGTCGCGGCTACGTCGTCGCCACGTTTTCTACCACGTTTATACCACGTTATAGGTGGCATTTTCTACGTGGATACCACGTGATTTTGTAGGTCGCAGTTACGTGGTCACCACGTGAAAATTTCACATATATATCACATTATTATCACGTTTCCACCACGTTTATACCACATTATAGGTGGCATTTTCTACGTGGATACGACGTGATTTTGTAGGGTCGCAGTTACGTGGTCACCACGTGAAAAATTCACATATATATCACATTATTATCATGTTTCCACCACGTTTATACCACGTTATAGGTGGCATTTTCTACGTGGATACGACGTGATTTTGTATGGTCGCAGTTACGTGGTCACCACGTGAAAATTTCACATATATCACATTATTATCACGTTTCCACCACGTTTATACCACGTTATAGGTGGCATTTTCTACGTGGATACGACGTGATTTTGTAGGGTCGCAGTTACGTAGTCACCACGTGAAAATTTCACATATACATCACGTTGATGTCACGTTTACTATACGTTACACTCATACAAAACAGTCTTGTATTTAACGTTGGGTTGATCGCAATAATCGAGCCCCAAAACGTACAACAGTACTTATTCATAATTGGTATATGAAACGATGACAATCACGATCATCCCAACACCGCGATGAAAACTCGCTACATCGGCGCCACATGTTAAATAGTTCAGATTGAATACATCTATCACTTGCAAGGTGACGCCAATGTGGCTGTTTTCCTCGCGATACGAAGTTACACTCCGCGCGTGTTCGTCGGCGTTGTGCACTCCACGGTTACGTCGTCGAGTTTCACCGACACTATTTTCGTCGTTCCCTTGGCATTTCGTCTCCATTGTTCAGTTTCCGTTATTGTGGCATAACGCTGACTTTAGATAAAACACAAGTTCTGTTTTTTTAATAAACAAACAACACAACAGACTAACTTTTGCAAGAAATGTAAAACATTTTAATTATCGATGTAATTGGTACATCATAGAAATGATAATTTGATAGTAATTCACTTCACTTCACTTTCAGATGAAAGTACTGTCGAGGCAGGCAATATCTGTTTCTTTGGAGCCGGTGCCTAAACAGAAGAACATTTAAAACTATCATTTAATTAAACTATTTAACAATAAAACAAACAATATTTATTCTATTAAATGTACCGTGAGTTAGAAAATCTTAAGATTAATCATTGTATCAACATATTTCACGAAATCAAAATATGATTCGAGGCATGATATTGTTTCAAACCAAGATTTAACTGGTGACACCACCGACACCTCATGCACTTTCGAATTAAAAAAACATTGGAAATCTAAGACAACAAAGACAGAGTACAGAGATGATCAGCATCACTGACATGCTAACAAGTGGACAACCAGGTACACATGGTCCACGTTAATTACCTTAATTGTTAGTCTTGGTCAATCATAACACCATTACTACTTGTTGTATCTAGCAAAGTGCAATGCATTTTCATTTCCTATAGCCTAATTGCATGGGGAAAGAAACTATACTTAAGTATAGCCACTTTTTACAAGAAGACACAACGACCCTAGTCTATACCAGAATTCTTAATTACCTTATACTTCGGCCCTCCAAATTTCTTTGGCGCATGCTTGAGAGTGTCGGCAATTTCGGCCTCTACCTGGAAGACCTTGTCATTCCGATGGTTCCTCAGGCAAGCTTCTAGAGAAAAGAAAGTGCAACAAACTGTTATATTAAAGAAGGTTAGATGAATATGTATCAATAGACAAAAAACACTGAAACGTTAATTTATTATGGTAAGGAAAAGTAGCTTCAAGTCTGATGGGGCACAATGGTCGAGCATTTAGTGTTGCATGGACAGTCATTCAAAGAAACTTGGGTTCAAATAATTGCGCCAGCCATGCAGTGGATCAGTATAGTTTTACCGTTTTATCCACCATGTTGAAACATGAGCATCCTCCCCATCTGACTTGTATTTTTCGGTTGGTTTCTTCTATCTTGTGTTTATGCCAAATGAAGTAAAAATATTCCATGCAGGTAAATGGAAAACTGGACATAGACTGAAGGACTCACCGAGTGGCAAAATGATGTTGATCGTATATGTTGGTAGAAAAACATTTTAAATTACAAGACAACAATCAACAATAATCATGTTATTATATAACAATGGCATACTGTTTATGATGTAATTAAACTTACTGTTTATTTTCCTGGCGATTGGCAGGTCGATAAATGCGATCTTGCCCTTCTTCCCCTTCAGGCTGTACCACACCATACAAAACATTTGTTCCGATATTTCTTAGCACAGCGGGTGTCGTAAATGATGAAATATTTGTGGCCCGGGCACTCCTTGGACTGTGGTCTGCCTGGAGGCTTATCGGCCACGGCCGAAGGGGCGGATGCCTGCACTTAGTGTAATTTAATCCCATTTCAATGATGACAAATTGCATTGCCAGAGACTAGGACTGGGAAGTCCACAGACATCCCTGTAACCTATACTGCCCTTATCTAGATGAAAGACGTAACAACTTTATCACTGTCACTGCTTCATCCGTTCTTCCCGCCAAAACTCACCAGAGTTTATTCCTGATTCTCAATTTGCCAAACAGTCTACGTGCATACAATTTATGTCAATTATTTTATTTGGATTGTAAAATGTAATATACATATATATATATATTATATTATATATATATATATATATATATATATATATATATATATATATATATATATATATTATATGATTAACATATGCAAATTACAAAATAGTTAAACTGGACCTAAAATAACATTGTCATCAATGAACACGAGTGTCCCGTTTTATATATATATATATATATATATATATATATATATATATATATATATATATATATATATATATAATATATATTAATATAATATGTTATCATTGTATATTATATATATTATATTATATATATATATATATATATATATATATATATATATGTATGTATGTATGTATATTATAAATGCTTACACACACACACACACACACAGACACACAGTATGTGTCGTACCCCCTTGTATGAGTACCTGCAGGTACACACAAACACACAGCACGCACACGCACACACACGCACCACACCACACACACACACACACACACACACACACACACACACACACACACACACACACACACACACCAGTGACAACACACACTTATACTTACGCATCCAATTTCACTCCTTGTGGGTGTATGTGTGTTCACGCATGTGTACCCATGTCTGGACATTATGTGTGTGTAATCCTTTACAATAAGTATGTATTGTATATAATATTAATGCACATACACGGGCATACACACATGCAAGCATATTCGTCATCGCTTTATCAACAGAGTCGCCAATTTTCAAATTAGTGTGATTTGTTGTGTGTGTGTGTCGTGTGCGTGTGCGTGTGCGTGTGCGTGTGCGTGTGCTTGTGTGCGTGCTGCGTGTGCGTGTGCTTGTGCTTGCGTGCTTGCGTGTGCGTGTGCGTGCGTGTGCGTGCGTGTTGTGTGTGTACCTGCAGGTACTCATACAAGGGGGTACGACACATACAAACATGGGTACACAAACGATTATACACACGGGTACACGCATGGCGGACGCAAGCACGCACGCACGCACACACACATACACACACACGCACAAGCTGCACGTTATTACGATATGTAACAGTCTCCTAGTGAGATCACCGCTATGTACCACGTATTTTCCATTTGTATAAGTGGCGCTACCATGGTCAGCAAATTGTCAAGTAAGGTGGCATTCTTAAGATTGTTTTAGCTGTCCTGTTCCATTTGGCGCAGATCTTGAATTTCCTCGCCGCATTCTTTGTCTTGGTTTTCCGTATTCGATGACGTCGGCGGTGACGACATCATAATGATGCAACTATCACTACCGCCAGCCCCAAGCTTAAAATTCCTTCCTCTGTTAACGGCGTGATTCTTGTGAAACGTTCTCTCAGGTAAACACCGAAGGGGTAAACACTGATCCCCCGTAGACGAGTCGAACTGATCCTCCGTAGAGAAGTCAAACTTATCCCCCGTAGACAAGTCGAACTGATCCCCCGTAGACAAGTCGAACTGATCCCCCGTAAACAAGTCGAACTGATACCCCGTAGACAAGTCGAACTGATCCCCCGTATACAAGTCGAACTGATCCCCCGTAAACAAGTCGAATTGATCCCCCGTAGACAAGTCGAACTGATCCCCCTAATAAGACAAGTCGAACTGATCCCCCGTAGACAAGTCGAACTGATCCCCGTAGACAAGTCGAACTGATCCCCCGTGAACGATCCCCAAACATGAACTGACCCCCCTTAGACAAGTCGATGAACTGATCCCCCGTAGACAAGTCGAACTGATCCCCTGATATATATATATATATAATATGTCGAATCCGTTGTGCAAATCGAGAAAACGGCAGTTTGGCTTGTCTACGGGGGATTAGTTTGACTATAATATTATGTGTGCGTGTATACATACATATACATATCACAAGTCGATGAACTGATCCCCCGTAGACAAGTCGAACTGATCCCCTGATATATATATATATATATATATATAATATGTCGAATCAGTTGTGCAAATCGAGAAAACGGCAGTTTGGCTTGTCTACGGGGGATTAGTTTGACTATAATATTATGTGGGCGTGTATACATACATATACATATATATGTGTGTGTGTGACCTGAAATACATATCAATTTATTGTTGGTCTGGTGCTAATTCTTAAATAAACAAAGGCCTTTATGTGTGTGTAATCCTTTACAATAAGTATGTATTGTATATAATATTAATGCACATACACGGGCATACACACATGCAAGCATATTCGTCATCGCTTTATCAACAGAGTCGCCAATTTTCAAATTAGTGTGATTTTGTGTGTGTGTGTGTGCGTGTGCGTGTGCGTGTGCGTGTGCGTGTGCGTGTGCGTGTGCGTGCGTGTGCGTGTGCGTGCGTGTGCGTGCGTGTGTGTGTACCTGCAGGTACTCATACAAGGGGGTACGACACATACAAACATGGGTACACAAACGATTATACACACGGGTACACGCATGGCGGACGCAAGCACGCACGCACACACACACATACACACACACGCACAAGCTGCACGTTATTACGATATGTAACAGTCTCCTAGTGAGATCACCGCTATGTACCACGTATTTTCCATTTGTATAAGTGGCGCTACCATGGTCAGCAAATTGTCAAGTAAGGTGGCATTCTTAAGATTGTTTTAGCTGTCCTGTTCCATTTGGCGCAGATCTTGAATTTCCTCGCCGCATTCTTTGTCTTGGTTTTCCGTATTCGATGACGTCGGCGGTGACGACATCATAATGATGC
>JAODUO010002750.1:5000-7500 GCA_025642075.2 Ridgeia piscesae
ATGACTAGACTAAACAATCAAACGGGTTAACACTGCATTGACCTTGCGAAGTAGCAGTCTGGTAATAAAGTTAAGTGTTTTTTTTAAATTACATGGAAAATACAAAATGAATAAAATATTTCTCAACAATTCATTCAGTTAGAGCAGGTTATTACTCTTGGAACAGGAATTGGAGCCGTCGGGATCTCTTCCGAAATTGTCAATGACCCTGTTCATTTGCTCGGTCTTCTGGCTGTTCACTTTGTTGCGGTGGACACTTAGCATGCAGAGGCCGGACAGACGTGTATCACTCATCGTTGATCTTAACCAGTTCTTCACCCTGCGCTGTGTGCTGAAGGGCCTTTCCACTGTACATGATGTTGCAGGCAGAGTCAGTGCGATGAGGATAGCCTTGCGCACAGCAGGGAACAGAGTGGTCTGCTTCACCAGCTCTATCATACCCAGAGAGTTGTCATCCAGTGGCTTATGCTTCTGTACGTTGTCAATGCCATGCTTTTCCTTGACAGATGAAACGATGTGCTTGAATTCATCTCTTTCTATTTGCTGCATTTCTCTCGGATGTAGTGCGAAAATTTGAAAATATGGCGTGTTGCTTTCACCAAAGCGACTTTCCAGAAACTGGATCAAGGAATCCATGTACGGGACATAGATGGTGGGGCGACAGTACTCCTCAATGGACCCTCCCACATTCGGCCGGTGGACCTGGCGTGCGCATCGCCGAGGCATGGTCAAGTCTATGCCAAGTTCTTCTGCCAAGGTTTTCCCCTCAGGGATGACATCTTCTGAGAACACACGATCTGCACCATCCCGGTGAGCTCGGAAAGCCTTTATCAACAGGTCGATGTGATCTCGGACTCCCACCATGTCCATGTCGACTGCCTGTAGCTGTTGGGTCACTGGCTCCAACATCGCTGAGTACTTCGCAATGATCTTTAGACAGATGAGGAACACTGTGGTTCCTGCAGCACACCTCAGCTGATGCGCCGTCTGACGTGTACTCTGTGACTCATACTGGTTTGCCTCCAGTTGCTCCAGTTGTGCATAGATATCACAAAAGTTCTCTGAAAAGATGTGGATGCTTTTGTACTTTGCGCTCCATCTGTTTTCACACAACAAAGGTATATTTGGAACAAGTCTCCTGCGCTTGGGACTGTCACGGAAGAATTTAATGATATATTTCACAGTTCCAATGGTATTCCTCACATCTGCGACATAATTCAGATCATGAACCACCAAGTTCAGTCGATGTGAAGAGCAGTGCACGAAAACAGCTTTGGGATAGGTGTTCCTGATACGGGCCTGTACACCATTGTCTTTTCCTGCCATGGTTGAGCATCCATCGTAGCCTTGGCCGTGGAGCTTGTCGAGGTTAAGACCAAATTTGTGTGCTTGGTCGATGATAGTATCTGCAATTGTTGCAGCGTCCATCCTCTCCAGGGAATGAATCCAAGGAATTCCTCACGTCTGGTGGCTGAGTCATTCCGTTGTTCCTGCAGCGCAACAAATCGAACTCCAATGGACAGTTGCTCGGTGCCTGATATGTCAGCAGTTTCGTCTGCAATGATAGAGAATCCATTTGATTCATTTGCAGCTTTCACAATATTATATCTTACTACTTCTTCGGAAAGAGCTATCAGCTTGTTCTGTAGACGAACTGATGTGTACTTCGCATTTTTGCTTGCGCCCTTCGTGTGATCCTTCAGGATCGTGTCTCCTGCCTCTATCCTGAATCGCAGTAGGTCACGGAGGTTCCCCGATGTACTCTCCTTCCCCCTCAATGCAATGTCATGGCTGCAGTAGGACATAATGCTGGATAGGATTGGGAACAGTTTCTCTCGGTTTTGAGTGACTGCTTTGTTGACTGCTCGGTCCATCTGGCTCACGATGGTCAAATCTGGCTTTTGCGCAATGGTGAGGAAATTGTTGGCATCTTGCAGTGCGTCTTTGTGCCAGGAGGAAAGCACGTGTTTCCTCGCGCACTCATTAAAGTCTTTGTATTTAACAAAAGGAGTCACGACGAACGCACCCAATAGACCTCGGTGCACTGGTTGAGGGAACAGCACACAGTATTTGCACAGAGCACCTTTCAAGCCATGGAGAATATTGGTTTATCCACGTGTGACGGAAACAGCGGGAACCCTGTGAATCGTTCTGATAGCTGTATATAGCTCAGTTGGTGGGACGTATGTATTCATCAGGAGGTCATATCTTCGAGTATTGGTCAAATGTTCTGTGGTTTTGTCATATGATCCAATGTCCAGATGATGAGGCAAGTCATTGGCCACTTTCGCAAGTGGTGTTTTGGGTGGCATCTGATTGGTTGCTGTTAGTAACTGCTCGTGATGTCCCTCTCTGCGCTGCTTTGCTGGTTCAACATGCGTCTCCGATGTACCCGAGATGTCTTGATTGTTGTCAGAGGCATTTATTTCTAGCTTGAATACCGCTCTCAGTTGTCCCTAAAAAGACAAAGCCAAAAGTTGATATATCGACTCCATGAAAC